>JADAQX010000523.1:0-36107 GCA_015476325.1 Cardiosporidium cionae
CACTGCAATTCTCTTTCTTCCCACATTTACTTGTGCACCCTCTAATCCCTTTTGCTCTATTTCCATTTCTCAACATTTCTTTCTAATAATGATTCTTTTGTCATTTTTTGTCATTTTTTTCCAATGCAATGGATTGCACTGTATTCTCACATTTCAAAATCCTAATTCCTAATTTTGCAGATTTACAGAAACGCCAGCAATTACTCCAGACACTCTCTTCCATGGCGCATACGGTGACCACTGCTGTGACTTCCCTCTCCTCTGAAGGCAATATTTCACCCTCCTCTACGTTTGTAAAGGTAAACGAAACTGCCATGCCTCTCTCTCACTTGCCTTCCTCTGCAAGGCTCCACCTTCCTACACCGCCTACAGGGCTATCTTCGACGCTTCCACCGCCTATATCTCTTTTTTGTGATTGGGAAGAAGTCCAACAGTATACGATGGAACTTCTCGATACACTCTCTTGTAGTTTAGATGAAAGAAACGTCTACATAACATTAAAGGCGATCTATCTTTCTCTAGAAGAAGCCATGGAGCATTTTAAGGAGAGAGAAGGGGTGGTGCCTATCCCTGGTTTTGCCTCTACAGGGCTAAACATTACCACTGAGGCATTGGATTCTGGCAATGAAAATATATGGAAGAAGTGTATTTGGGAGCAATTACGTCATTATTCTCTTTGGATAGACGCACAGGCCTCACATTCTGAGCAAGAAGAGAGCCTTCGAATGGGGAGCCTCCCTGTCTCTCGTTCTACATTGCCTATCTTAGCCGCTGATATTGCTTATTTTATTCCCAAAATAGAGAGAGAAAGGATCCTGACAACCCTTCTGAGTGCCTACGATCAGAGTTCCACGGTGCTCTCTCCATCGATGCTCTTTCAACGATTGGAAGCTTCTGAGGTGTTTTCAACGCTCTCTCTCACGGCTCAGATGTTTGTCATTCGTCATTTCTGTACTCTCTGTGCATCACCTCACCAATGGCTTCTCTTGCAAAAATTCCTCTTTAATCGTTTTCCTCATATTTTTAAAAGTATTTGGACCTTGTACATGGAATCTGAATGGCCGGTAGGCTGTGAAGAGGATGTGTGTGGGCGAATGAAAGGGAAAGGGGAGGGGAAGGGAAGGGAAAGGAGAGTAATGGGGAGGATTTGAAAACAAAAGGGAAATGCCAAAGAAGAAGGACAGAGAGAGTTAGGAATTCTACTACTATAGGTTTTGAAGAGGATTTTGATGACTCTATGTGTATTTAAAACATAGCCAAAGTGTATAGGAAGTATATATGTTTTATCTAACCAAATGAAAGAGGAAAAGATAAGAATAATATACGCCTTTATAAAGTGTATATAGATATTTGTTTGGAACTTGAAAGTGCTTCTTCGCCTGTAGGAATATGGCCTACACTTTGTCTATGAAAGGAGACTCCTTGAAATCTTGATGAGAGGCTGTTCTTTTGGATATAGAAAAGATGTAAAATTTTGTTGAGATTCTTTTTCTTTTAATTCCTTTCCATCTTGAGATGGTAAAAAAATGTAGTTTCGATGAATTTTTTTATTTTTTTTATTTTTTTTCAGGAGGCATCAAAAAATTTGGAGGATACTTTTTTTACGACTCTTACTTCTATAGTCTCCTCTTTTTCTGAGGATACTCTTCGGATTCAAACAATAAAAATATGTACCTTCGTGAGAGCTATCCATGAAACTACTCTAGATGAAGCAGATATCACACCCACTCTCTTAAAACTGGCTGAAGTAAGGCTATCAATGAAGAAATTTGAGTTGACTTGTTTCAATTTATTCAAGGGATTGTTTTTACTTTACTTTTAGTTATAGAAAAGCATTGAAAGAGAGAGAGAGAGGGTAGAGAGAGGGTAGAGAGAGAGAGGGTAGAGAGAGAGAGGGTAGAGAGAGAGAGGGTAGAGAGAGAGAGAGTAGAGAGAGAGAGGGTAGAGAGAGAGAGGGTAGAGAGAGAGAGAGAGGGTAGAGAGAGAGAGGGGAGAGAGAGAGAGGGTAGAGAGAGAGAGAGTAGAGAGAGAGAGGGTAGAGAGAGAGAGGGTAGAGAGAGAGAGAGAGGGTAGAGAGAGAGAGAGAGAGAGTAGAGAGAGAGATAGATAGAGATATGCATCGAGAGAAATGGAAAGAAATGTGTTTTTTACGGGAAAGAAATAAAACGTAAAACGGGAAAGTGTTATGAGAAGAATGAAAAGGATAGAAATACAAATAAAGTAAAAATTCCGGGCAAAGAGAGAGAGAGAGAAACAAAGTTAAGAAGTATATCCAAAAGCAGTGCTATTCTTTCAAGATGGAAGGATGAAATTTCACAAGTCTTGAAAATTTCTTGATCTAAAGATATATATCTATGACGACGTTCCTTTATTTTATTTCTCACTCCTTTCTTCTTAATTTTTCTTATTATATTCCAACTCTTTGCAGTGCATTTTTATCGTCAATTTTATTCTTTCTCGATGTATTTTTGCATGCTCTTTCGAGTAGAGTTTCCATTTTTCTTTTCAAATGTGTATACACTTCCTCTATAACGTCTCCTTCTTTCTCTATGCAAATTTTAAGCAGACAAATTCTCAGCCGCCTCTCTCCACTACTTCATTAGAAGCAGATGAAGCTCCCTTTCAAGTAGATGTGCAAGCAATTGAAGCATTGGAGAGAGAAGATTTGCTGAATGTTCTGCCACCGCTACTTCCTCTTTTGTCAGACTACGATACAACAAATTTAACTCATCGAGAGACGCTCTATCTACAAGATTTATGCTGTTTGGCCTTCTCTCGCTTAGAAGGATTTGACTTCACACCCCGCCTAGTGATATCTCCCCTACAAAAAAATGCCTCTATTTCTGTTTCCTCTGTGGAGATACCCCTGGAGTCTCCCTCTCTCTCAACTCCCTCTCTCTCACCTCCCCACTCTCTCTCATCTCCCCCCTCTCTCTCATCTCCCCACTCTCTCTCATCTCCCCACTCTCTCTCATCTCCCCCCTCTCTCTCATCTCCCCCCTCTCTCTCATCTCCCCCCTCTCTCTCATCTCCCCCCTCTCTCTCATCTCCCCACTCTCTCTCATCTCCCCCCTCTCTCTCATCTCCCCACTCTCTCTCATCTCCCCCCTCTCTCTCATCTCCCCCCTCTCTCTCATCTCCCCCTTCTCTCTCATCTACCCCCTCTCTCTCATCTCCCCCCTCTCTCTTACCTCCCCCATCTCTCTCATCTCTCCCCTCTCTCTCACCTCCTTCTGCACTCACACGCGATATGATGGAGGCCTTGCTGTTAGAGGAGGGCCAGCAAGAGATAGGACGAGATGTCTATACCAAGGAAACCTTAGCGAGTTTATCATTGGATGAAATCACCGCTCTATTTAAGGAAATCTGCCATCGTGCCAAATCTTTGGCCATGCACCCCCCTGGAAGTCTGCTGGATATACACGACTCGGGTATCGATTTTACGCAGGGAGTGGCCAAGGAGGTCAAAAGCAAGGATAATTTTAAAAAGTTTCATCCAGCAGCATTGCAGGCATCGTCTGGGGTGATGCCGCCAATATCACGTCCTGGAAATGCCTCTGATTCCCTTTCTCATGCATTGACTGCCTCTGTGGCCTCTTCTCTTCCACATGCATCCCCTACCCTGCCTCCCTCTATCTCCCAGTATTCTGCCTCCACGTTACTAGACACCATCACACCTCCCTCCCCTGCCATTCTCTCTACCAATGCCTCTATATCGAAATCTCTCCCTCCCTCATCTCTTACTTTTGATAAACTAGGTTTCACTGCCTCTCCTTCACTCCTGTCTGGTGTGGCAGCATTGCTAGGGAAATCTGCCCGCCCTACACCTGTTCAAGCCAGAGTGATGCCTCTCCTTCTTGCCTCCAAGACAGTGGCATTTGCCTCTGAAGCTGGCAGTGGGAAAACATTGACATTTCTCCTGCCTCTCTTCCAAAGGCTAAAGGCAGCGGTAGGAAGATGGTGTAAGAAGAGAGATACCCAGTCTGTGCTTTAAATCTGTTTGAGATAGGCATGCTCTACCACCCCTCTCCTGTGTATACTCAAATAGAGTATGAGGGAGAAAGAAGGAGGTGGTATAGTCATGCTGAAGAGTAGAGAAAGAAAGTATAAAATTTAAAAAATTGAAACATAGGGTGTAGTTTTGTTTTAGTCCTTGTCAGGTTTTGTAAATGCTTCTCTCGTTGTATTTAAGAAGGAGGAATATCCTCTCCATCAAGCTAAAAAGTGGTTCATTGTCTTTCTTGAGAAATGATTGTTTACTGTTCAACCTCATCTTCCTTGGATACATTTTTTTAATTGAATGAGGAATGCCTTTTCTTTACATTTTTTTTAGGAAATTCAGTACGGCTTCGTACGAAAACGTGGTCATCCTCGTGCTATCATTTTGTTACCTTCTCGAGAACTGGCAAAACAAGTTCTCGGTGTGGTGAAAACTCTTGGCCATTTTGCAAAGGTTGGAGGCCAACTCTACGTTTTAGAGTTGATAGTATTTCTATGAAGTTGATGATAATTCTATGAAGTTGATGGAATCTCTTTTTTTTTCTTTTTTTTTTCTTTTTTAGCATCTATACTATGAATAAAACTCTTGATGGATCTGTGCTATTCAGAGGCTAGAGTTAATATTTTTTTTGTGAGAAATACGTAAATAGGAGACATGATTTCTTCTCAAAAATGGTTCAAACTAAAAATGTTTGAAATGGATTCAAAATCTTCTTCAAATTCCTTTTTAAAAGGCAATAAAAACGCACTAGAATGTTTGATACTAGAGAAGATGGATTTCTTGTTTTCATTATACATTAGACGGCATGTGTAGACTTTTTTTTTTCTATGCTACAGATGGCTTCCACGTTATTAGTGGGTGGAGATGTATGGGCTAGGCAGGCTACAGCATTACAGGATCCCATTGATATTTTGATAGGCACACCTTCTCGAATTCTGATGCATTTAAAGCATGGAACTATCAAAACATTTGAGGATCTCTCTGTTTTTGTAGTCGATGAAGTGGATACATTGCTTATGCAGGTAGAAACGATGCTGATAGATTGGATGGGAAGAAAAAAAAATGGATAAAGGGAGATGTAGACCTGCTTTTCGCTTGTAAGTTAAAACAAAACGTAAATAAGTGGAAAAATAGGATGAAATTTTTATTATTACGAGAGAAAATTAGCCACTAGAATATTTCTGTCTCTATTTTTAACGGTAAGACTGCCTCTGCCTCACGTCTTGTTAGCAAAAAAATGAAGAGAAGTTTTCGTAATTCCACATTTTGAGAGTATTGCCTCTTTATGTATCAGGGATTCAAAGATGAAATCTCCAAACTTTTGCAGGCCATTTCTGCATCCTCAAAGTCTAAACATCAAACCGTAAGCCATTTGTTGTAAAAGTAGTTAAAATTCTCTTTAGAATGAGGAGGGGAGGGGAGTCCTATAAAATGGATAAGAGGATAGAAGAATGCCTTGGAGTTCACAATTCTTTTGAACTCCCTCTGTTTTTCTCTCTCTCTTTAGAATGGCCTCTTGAGGATTTCCTTCTTCTTTTTTCTCTTGCATTCGCTTCCTCTGAGTCATTTTTCAATTTTTTTTTTTATTGATTTATACATTCCTCTGCAGGGAGTGTGTGCGATATGCAAAAAATACATGAGAATATTAAAGAAAAGCAAGTTTAAGCTTTTTATTGAGTATGTGACGGCTGTAGACACTATAAACTTTGAAGAATGAAACCATTGCTGGTTATTGTTAGAATGGCTTCCTGTTTGCATTTCTACAGCCCATCGAAGGCTATCCTGACCATTTAGAATCTTTAATTATCTACTCTAACACTCTACATGTAATAAATCTCTTACTCTTCTCTACATACTAAAGTATTCACTCTTCTACTCTGAAGAAATTTTTTGCTTTATTTTTAATATTTTCTTGATTACAGGTGCAAAGGATATTTTCAACGGCTACTCTCACGGCAGACGTAAAGGCCCTCCTAGCAGAATTTCATTTTCCTGAAATGGAAACGGTAGAGATGCCACGTCTCCATAAGGCTATCGCCTCTGTTCGCCATGAGCTTGTAGAAGTAAAGGTTGGAACTGTAGAAACTCTATTGGAGGGTTGTAAAGTACTTCAAATGAAAGAAAAGAAGCTCACATGTAATGAACAGAAAAATTTAGAGGGGAGGAGGCACAAAAAAACGATTTTAAGGAGCATCAAGGCATAGTCGTGATGCTTCTACAAAGACTCCGTTTGTTATCTTCAGGCCTATAAATTTTTATTTTATTAAATGTGTCTAATAGTCTCTGATTTCCTGCAAAAGTGGCCCTAAAGGAAACCTTTTATAACCTCTGGCATCCTCACATGGCTCTGTTTTTTGCTGTTTTCTCTACTGTTTGTATATTCTATAGGGAATGGATAAATTAGAGGTTCTCGGTGATGTATTGCGTATGCACAAGACTACGAGTGGAAAACTCATGATTTTCTGTAATACTGTTCAAAGTTGTAGAGCTTGTGAGCATTACGTTCGAGAAAATGGCTGGGATTCACGAGTATGTCGATAGGGAAGATGACACCAAAAAAATTGAAAAAAGTCTATAAAGGGAGGAAGGAATGAGTTTACTGGATGTCTTGGCTCAGAGAGTTACACTTCTACCCCTCTTATTTCTTCTTTGGAGTAGAGAGGAACTATGAGAGTAATCACGGATGATGGAACGTTGTAGAGTATCCATTAATGAAGGGGGAATCCTTACGGCTCCTCCTTTCTTCTTTGCCTTTGTGTGGTAATGTGAGGATTAGAAAGAAGGGGTCCGCGGCTTTGTGGTATGGCTGGTATCGGTGTGAGGCATAACTAAAAATAGGAAGAGAGGAAATAAAAATGGTAGGCTAAGAAGTAAAAGAAATTCCAAGAGAGTAATAATTGGGATAGCTGAAAGGAGCCCGCAAAAACTGGCATAAAATTTATATGCACCCTGGAGATGTAAAAACAATGAAGTAGAGGCAATGATAGAAAACATGGAGTAAGGAAGAAAAAAAGATGGTTGGCCATACTGATTACAGTGGCATGCTTGCAGCGAAAAATTTATGAAAGGCAAAATGTAAGGAGGCAATATAGATTTCCCGTACTCTGTGACTATGCTTTCCCAGTTCCTAGGTTGTATCCATGAAATAGTGATCAAAAGTACTATCTCCATGGATGTAATAAAATGCAATAAGAAGCATGGAGAGGAGAAAATGGTAGACTATTTGTAGGGATGAAAAATTCGTCGTATATTTCTCAAAGCATTTCAAGAAACACTTCACTTGTGCCGTGTGATTACACGTAGTGATCGTGTAGAATCACAAATTGTGAAAATGGAACGCTTCTACCATAAATGGTTATACTATTCATAGCAAGCATGTTTTTGCACAAAGAATTCCTTCGTTTATTGGTTCATTGATTTCTTTCTTTATGGCTCCACTTATTTTTTCACGTATGGCTTCATTTATTAATAACAGCCATGTAGGAAATCATTATTACCATTTGTACAAACGTATATCAAAAAATTTCCAATTGTGTTTTTCCCTATTTCTTTTTGTACTTCAAAGAGCTATCATAGTGAGATGCCACAAACAAACCGTGATCAAAATTTTGAAGATTTCCGTGATAACACTACTGTTTCTACTCTAGTTTGCACGGATTTGGCATCGCGGGGCTTAGATATTCCAAATGTAAATAAGATTATTATGTTTGACTTTCCCCTAAATCCCATTGATTTTCTTCACAGGTATTTGCTCTTTGAAATTGTTAACAAAATCGCATTTCTTGTTCCTATTCTCAACTTCTACTCTTCTTTGTTTCTCTGATTGTTTTATGTCTTGGGTCATTTTCATTTTTTGCATTCTTCATTCTTTTCGTTTATAAAAGAGAAAGCAGGCACAAAAAATGCACCATCTTTTACAACATTCATGCGCCGTTCATAAATAGCTTAAAACACATTAAAAGAATTTGGAAATTAGATAAAAAAAAACGTAGTAAGATACTGCTCGAAGGATAAAGTACCTGTTTAGATACAGAAGTAAGACCCTGCCGAAATGTTGTGGCTTATTCATAGCATAAAAATTACATAGCGGAAGGCATCTTTTTATTTTAAATAGAGGAATGCGTAAAATTTCAAGCAGTATAACGGATTTGCGTTTTTTTGTGATGTGGCTTGATTTCTACGTATGTTTGGACATGGATGCCATTCTATTGGTTTGCAGAGCGGGAAGGACGGGAAGAATGGGAAAGAAAGGGCAGGTTATCTCTTTGATTACAAAGAGAGATCGTGTACTAGCCTTAGCTATTCAGAAAGCTATTGCTAAAAAGTTACCTCTGGATTCTCTTTCAAGTAAAAAAATCGACTACACAGATACTGGGCGTCTTGCTTATCTGAGTCCTACTGGTAATACTTTAGGCTGGATTGAATTTGATAATTGCTTTGCATAGCTTCAAAAATTGACAAGTAAAATGTGTTGTTATGACATGAATAAAAGTTTTAATATTTGCAAAGCCATTTGGGTTCTATGTAACATCTTAGGTGAATACTTATATTTTTACTTTTCATGAAAGGTAAAATACTTATCTCTGTATTACTGATACCTTGCATTGTCTAAAGTGGAAAGCTGGAAATTTTGTCGTGTGCTTGAGAATATTCAAAAGTCTTTAATATTTTAACTGAAACTTTTTTATATCGTATCCATGAAAACTTCTCTACTTTCGAAAAATTTTTATAGCTCGATCAAGAGACAAGCCATCTCAACATAAACATTCCACAAGACAACCAGTAAAGGATACTAGGCGAGGCGGATGGACAGCACCAAAGTAATTTATTTTATAACGCCGCAGCTTCTTTCAGATACACACTATACATGCATTTTTGTGTTTTCGCTGATATTTGTGAAATTCATTAGAATGATATGTGTTGTTTCAGCATAAAGTGGCTACGAAGAAATGTGATATGATTGTTTTGAAGCATTTTTACATTTCATATGTAACGTAGGTCACGGGAGTGGCACGAAAAGAGAGCCAAAAGTATGAAGATGCCAGGGAGCACGCATTCACAAAAGGTTGTTAAACCACGCATACATGCCGATAAAAGAAACACAGCAGGAAAAGTTAGACGGAAACAGAGAGGAGCACCACATACACGCATGGTACAAAGCTGAACCAAACGTCGTAAACGTGGAAAGTATGGCGTCAGTTGTACCTAATGAAAGTTCTTCAGGACTGTATTTGCTAGCTCTTGTTTTTACTTTTTACACATATGATCGCGGCGTAATAAATACTGTCCAATTTTCACTATGCCTCGATTGTAACATTGAAATCATGCTGACAATTTGCGGAAAGCTAGCTAATAGAACTAATAAATTAGCGAAAAACTTATAGATTATTTCATATAAGCTGAAGTGACACTGCGAAAAGAATTCGTACTGCGCATGTAAATCAGAGTAAATATTTTAATCACGCTAATAAAAAACTAGCAATTGTTCCATTCTGAAACACCTCATGCCCTGTTTAAAAGTTTTCCACATATATTTCTGGAATCTATTTATCGTATTAAATCTATCTTTTCGCATCTTTTCTAATGCGTCGCTCAATCTCGAAGAGGTGGAGCTTTGTCATAGTCATGTATCCTCGTGACTTTTTATTTAATTGAGCATTCATTTCAGTGAATGGTAGTTTATGCTAATAGATTTTCGTGAACAAATGGGACCATTTTATTTTGTCCTCAATTATTTCCTACCTCCCTTTTATCATTTGCAAGATTGTTATATCGCTGCATTTTTGAATTGTACTAATATTCTCGAGCTGGATAATATATGCTAATAAAAGTTATAACAAATTATGACCATTCGTAAATTGAAAAAACTGCAGTTTCATAATGTTTTCCGTGACAAATCTGCAATTATATTCCATATTCAGTGACCCACCTTCATAGTCTATAGATTAATGGCTGGTAAATGCATTACATCAGCAATCATTTTATAGAAAAAAAAAATTCCTCAGTAACCAACAAAAATGTTTGTATCTTGATCAGCAGCAAGTTTTCGAGCATTTTCTTTAATCTAATCACTTTTAACACTTCGGAAAATCTGTGCAGACTAATTGATATATTTAGCGGTCAAAATTGCATAACAGAATGTCTTTGCTCTGAAAAATAACAATGAACATGCTTTGTGTTGAATTTCTGGATATTGATCTGTTTGGTAAAATGAATCATAGCTTGTGAACAATATTTTTAGTTGCATCAAAATTAAAATTTCATTAAGAACTGTTTTTTCAAAACACAAACTAGGCTGCTGCATTTTTCTTCGCGTGCAAACTTTGTTAAAATTACATCTGCATTGTCTATAAATACTGGAAGCTAATTTGGCTCGTGCAGTTTAGCACTTCTCTTTTATTTTGAGTAAAAAGCATTTAGAAAAACAGATATTCGGGCCAGAACTACTAAATAGTTAGTTCCACGTGCACTGGTGATTTGTGAAATTGTGAGTGGCAGCATCTAATAGTGGTAATGGATCGTCGATTTCACACTATGCGTTGCACCTTCAAAACATGAGCAATAATAACATTTGGTTGTACATATATGGAGCGGCTAGCCTTTTTACTTAATCTACAAGTTGACATATTGTCTTTTCGTGTTAGCTTAGTTATATTTCGCTGGGAAAACTTTTAAAGATTTTGTTTTATAATTTCATAAAAACAGAGCACTGCACTGGTCATCTAGCAAGAAAAGTCACTTTCAGAACTTACACGTAGAAACAGAGCCTCTCTCATAAAAAATATTTTTGAGAAAAAAACATCACATCGTTGCACAGAATATCAGATATCACCGTTGCTCTCTATTTTCGCTAATTTTACAGAGGAGAGGACCGAAACAAATATAGCACTTGTTATTTACTTGAAAACCGTTTGGTTTCTACTAACTAGCATTGTGATCCAATTACAAATGAATCTGCATTAGAATTATCAGCCTTTAGCATAGCATTATTCACTTGTGCGCATCCCATGTTTTTTAAAACAATTCTACATACCTAAATGCACTGCTACCCAAAAGGTCTTTTTCATCACTTGTGGTAATTCGCATTTTAAATCGCTTAGTGGTAGTACAAGCGCTTTTTAACACCCAGGGTACTCCCTTAATTTTGCTCAATAAGAGAATTATCTAGATGATTCTAAGTGCATACCGTTCCGATGCTTACTCTACTAATTCACACTAGAATAGTTCTGACGCAACAAAATCCAAGACAAGCATCTGCCTCTATCAAAGTTTGAAATATGGCAATAGCAATCTTCCAACTAACATAAGCACACCACTATTAAAAACATGTGTTGGAATAGAAAAAATTACTCTATCTGATAATAGCATTCATAATAAAGGAGACAATATTATTCCCAATGAGAGACGATTCGAACTGTAATATCGTGGGGGAGTATTACCCATTGAAGATTGCGACACTGTAAGTAATTTTTATCATATCAGCGAGGCAAATATTTTGCTTTGGATATAGTTGCATGGTAACAATGCTACTCGAAGTGAAAGAATTTTAAAATTTTGCGGGGGCATTTGAGAATCACAACAAAAGAGAAATTTGTGGCAAGTAAACTCACTAAGGCTGTAACAGCTTGTACTCGATATCCTTGCTTTCAATTTATCAAGACAATACGTTTTTTGCATGAGGAATATTATGAATAAAAATGTTATCATTTTAAACCGCTCATTACACATTTAATTTAAATGTTTTAGAAGCATAAATACAAATGATAGCGTATCATTACAAACTTTATAGAGTAAAGAAGCAGATCGTTATAAAAATGTAAGCCCATCTTTTAGGATATCGATAATGAACCGAGTTAGTATGAATGTTGGAAAGAAAAAGCGTAAACAATTATAAGAATAACCCTTACACCAAATATAACCAAGGTTCTTCGAAGTGAGAGGTGCATCCAAATAAGTAAAACTTCAAGAGCCCTATACAAGTTAAGCATCGAGAATTAAATACAAACTGTATATGTTCCACATTTTCTAAGCCTCATTTTTTCTGATTTGCAAATGTTTTGGGGAAAACGATCATCGACTGCAGAAATATCATACTACCAATGCATCCTGGACGGTAACTTGCTTTTTCTTTCGGTTCAAAAATTTTTGCTTAATTAAATCACCATCTGGTTCAATTAGGTTCTTCTTGAAGCTGCTTAAGTCTACATATTTGGAAATATCAAATGAAAACGGAACGGCTTTAGCAGAAAAAGCTGTGGTTTCTTCTGTTTTCATTGCTTCCACGATTTTAGGGGTCACAGCGTTTTGTTTCTTAGATTGACGATTTTCAGATGAATTCGTGGCTGTATCTGCATTCTTTCTCTTCTCAGTACTATCGGTAGAAGTTGCCACATTTGAACGAGAGAGAGACTCTTGCAGCGTAACCAATTCTTGCTGCTTTATAAAGCCTTGACGACCTTGGCTAGCAGCAATGGCAGGAGTGAAAACTTTAGGAACTTTTTTAAAACTATCTACAGCATTCGCTGACGAGTCTTCATCAATTGCAGCTGAATTGTTCTGCAAAACTCTATCATCTTCTGATAAAGTTTTCCACTCTATCGTGCGAACTTCTTTCTTGATTAAACTACTAGAATCAACAAGGCCTACTTTGAGGGGAGAACTAGCAGGTTGTATAGGTACATTGGTTGTACTTTCTGGCACTGTCCATTCGTTACTTGCTTCATCTTCGGCAGTAACAAGCGAATTAATGACCGCTTCTTCAGATATTGTAGATTTCTCCTTTTTTTTGTCAACACTAGAAACTCCTTGCAATAGATCACTTTGCTTGAAAGACTTCTTCTTAGTTTTTTCAAAAAAGGCGCTAAGTTTCTTCATTGTGAAACTGCTGACGTGGTATGCCTTGACCTGTAAAAACATTCAAAATCACTCAAATTGCTAACATCCGAAGTCAGATAAAAGCACACTTCATCCAATGCGAAGAAAAAGTTTCACTCTTGAATAGAAACTAGAATGCGGGGTGCATCACTGCGAACGAGCTTCAGTGACATCAAAAGTGGGTAATGAGCAGAAAAATCTCTGGTAGGAATGATTTTTTAAACCTACTTAGTAGTTCAAAAAGCTCGTACAATTCATTTTCCAATCTCTCGCTTGTCTCAGCTTCTAAAATAAAATGCTTAATCGCTTCGGCTACAGTTATAAAGGTCAGCCGTACGTGATGCAAGTAGGGAATAGAGATATCAAATAACGCGCTACCGATAAATCACATTTTATAAAGAATAAACAAATTCTACAAAATTTGTTATGTTTTATCCTTTTGAACTCGCACAACAAAACAAAATATATAAATGCAAGAATTATGTACAAGGAGCTATCTGGTCATTTTTCCGGCGTACCGTGAATTATCCGGCTCGTGGAGTCGAATTGAGAGATGAATGAAATAGAGAAGAGATAAACAGTTATAAATGACAAAGCATCCCAATTGGACTCATACTTTTTTATTGAGAGAATGGAGAAAGTCAGCTTTCCGTTGCGGTTGTAATTCAGCAAAAGCATTTGTTGCGGTGGACATATACGCCATACAGATAGAACAGAAATTGCTTCTCGTGCGGCCTCCAACTTCTGTGCTGTATTATTTCAGCCGATACGAACGGTAACTCTGGAATCTAGTGGAGCGAAGAGTAGTTACCCTGCAGTCACGTGCCAGCACAGAAAAGTTTCAGCGGCACAAGTTTCAGCACGGAGTAGGATACATGAACAGTTACAAATATTTTTGATACATTTTTAAATTTGAAAAAAAGCTCCCAAGATAGATATTTTTATACAGTGCATAATGCAAAAATATACTTCGACCACGATCGATTCATCTTTTGAAAATATAGTAAATTCTAGTTTCTTTGCTCGTTCTATTTATATGTAATTCCAGAGCATCTTTCCAATTGAAAGACAACATGTATTTTTCGCCTCGTTAGTTAATATTTTAATAATTTCATTGTAGTTTTTATTCATTAACGACAAAAGAATTAGTCATGATATTCGATATTGAAAATAAAATAACATGCCTTCTGTTGTCAGAGGATTCGGAAGAATAAAATCATGCCGTCCCAGGTATTTTATCACCAAATGACCACGATTTAAATCACAAGAGGTTTATTATAAATTTCTTATTCGTAATAATAAAAATGATCGAAATAACAAAACCTATATTAGATACTATTGAACAATTGCTGTAATGAGCTTTGATAAGCAGAATCTAGCTGCAGAATTTACCAAATTCCTATTAGCATAATACACGTAAGAATAATTATGTGAATGTGGCGTTTTTCATGATTTGGCGAGATCGAAATTGTCACGTTCTGCCAGTCGTATACTAAAGACTTCGGCTGAAATAATTCTTTTCTACAGTAGGGTATTAAATAGGTTGATGCTTAGTTTGTAAGGAGGGTATTTTCGCTAATTAATGTAACGAAACAAACTTATTCTACGCTAATAACTACTGTTGGCGGGATAAGTAAGAATAGGAAAAATCATTCACTCCTTCATGCATCTACTTACGATAAAAAGAACCTAAAAGAATCCTTACTTCTAACTCTACGTTATAACTACCCTCTCATTCTCCTTCTCAACGGTGTAGAAATAATTGCATCTCAGTTGCGGGAAACATCGGGTAAATTGTCCCATAATTTCGATTGTTCGATATTGCGAGTCAATGTTGTTACATCCCGTTATATGCACTGTGATACCCTTGGGAGGAAACAGGGGAACTGCGGGTTGTTGGCTTAATTAATGTAAGAAAAATAACTACGTATTAAAAAGGTAATTTTGATAACAGCAAAATAATTATATCAATATATTTAATAAAGAATAGGTGTTTCACTCTGTCGCGATACCACTGTTACAAATTATAACAAACTACAAACTTATAGTAGCGTTAGAATAAGGCAAGACAACTGGTAAGAAATACGGTTAGCTGAGGATGATCCTCCTCAGGGTGAAGATGAAGATAGAGGAACAAAGGCCTCTTTATTTAACATGAAACGAAGGAAAAAATTCTTTATTTTTTGACGTTTGGTGCTTACTTATTTTCACTTTATCTTGACACTAATTTTAGATAAGTTACCTCCCAATGAACGAATTTAAACTTCTCTAGTCTATAAAATTAGAATATATCGTTGAGGTCATACTTGCTTTATTTTTAGAATTTTTTTACAAGCGTATGCGACCTGTAATATGAGGTTGTGTCGATGCACATGACTCATATATATTACTTTTCTTAGTTGCTCTCTCATTTGCGCACATGAGCAATGTGTATTCCAGGCGGTACACTTAGTTCATTGAACTGTTTCTTGTATAGGCGAGAGAGTTTACTGAATAAAAGAAACTGTAAATACCATATAGCTAAGAGCTTAGAATAAAAGAATATACTCTTCCTTTTGTTTAACAGCTTAGTCGCCACTGAGCTAGCAAACGAAATCACTTAATTTACGATTAGCAAATCATAACATGGATCTCTGGTTGCAACAGTAGATTCCTAAGCTCCAGCAGGTTGAAAAATAGCTAAGTGCCAGTGCGAGATTGCTTTCATTCAAATTTACAAATTGCAAAATATTGATACTTACAACAACAAGATTCATGCTAAAAATGAACCCAAGCAGGCATCCGCTTACGGGGAAGTTTAAGGCAATTATTTGATAGTAGTAAAGCTTTCTATTGGATGTATTGTGAAAGTAGTCCCACTAAAAAATGCATGCTTATAAAACAAAGAATGTTATTTTACTTTCCAAAATTAAATTATGAGTTGCTATGAATGTGGCTGCTGTACGTCAAAATCCAGCGTCCATTACAGTCGCTTTCTAAACAACTAATAAGTTAGGAAAAACATATGCGCTGTGAATTCAAGTTACTTGCACTGTTACAAGTCTATTCTAGGTATACTTTTCAACTGTCTTCGAAGGAGAATAATGTTGGTGAATCGTTTGCTAGTGAGATAATTAACAAACTACTGACAGCAAAATGCCATTCTTTTTTTCGTTTCATGGCAATTAGCACCAAAAATCCCCTTTCGTGAATACAAAAATTTGGGAAAGCCTATGGCGAAGAGTAATGTCACATGAAATACTTTTTGTAGTGCTCCAGAGGGATGATATAAAGGAAGTATAATTTTTACCTTTTTTTATAAATTTTTTTTCGGAGTAATCTATTTAAGTTGTTTTCGCTGTATTTGCAACCTCGAAATTGCGTTATATGTGCTTGATTGCCGCATTCGTTAAACGACAAATCTCCTGCCGGTATCCTCAGCTTCTTTCATCTGAGGTGCCCCTTCCTCTATTTCTTGAATAGCGGCGAAAACAATTCGACCGGCTGTGATGCTACGTGAAGTTCCGTTTTTCCAGCATTTTTTGTTTTGGAAACAAGTAAATAAAAATGCACAATCAGACAATGCATGAGGTGGAAAGCTTTGCCTTTCCTCTCATCAACGACATGCATACGCATCTTAGACAAGAGGATCTCATGGAAGCAGTTACTCCCATGGTTATGGGTGGCGGCTGGTATAATTGATATATCATTCTGTTGCAGAAGTAGAATTCGCTTGTTGCGAAATGTGTACGGAATTTTTAACGTTTTACGGCATTTTCTACTTTACATAACCCTGAATGAGGGACGTGCTACTGCTCTATTAGAGCAGTGATGCGTTGGATTAAGTGAAAATTGTCAAATTTACATTTACTAAAAATATTGTCTCTTTCAGTGGTAGAGTACTTGTTATGCCAAACACCATCCCACCAATTACGTCATGCGACGCGGCGAAGGAGTACTGCAAAAGACTCGAGCATCTGGTATAGTGTGCAACTTAGAAAAAGCAGTAGAGCTGCATGCTTGATTCTTTTCTAATGTGTCATGAGAACTATGTCCAGCCATACGAATTATGTATAAACACGATGTCATTTTTCGTGCTGTATACGCATGCTGTCTTCTCTCAGGAACCACGGGTTGAGTATATGATGACACTATACTTAAGCCCTGAAATATCAATTGATGACCTTCGAAACAACGCCGCTTCCTGCCATGTTACCGGAGTCAGAGATAATTTAGAAACAATTAATTTTTAGCATGCTTCATATTTTTTATGGCATGGAAAGTTATTAGGGAATAATTCTATAAATGCTACTTGCAGGTGAAGAGTTACCCGCGAGGCGTTACCACTAATTCTGAGTTTGGTGTTGAGGTAAGCTATGCATGCTTTTCTGCTTAGTTGGAGCATCCGTTCGCATTTAATCTTTGTCCGCTGTAACCGAATTTGTCTTATCTATTTTACTGTAACTCTCTCTCAGTCGTATGAAAGATATTACGAATTATTTGGGGTAATGGAGGAGTTAGGCCTTGTTCTTCATCTGCATGGAGAGATCCCTTCTGTTTCACCGTTACAAGCAGAGCAGTTGTTTGTTCCTCAGGCAGTACAAGTACGATAGATAGCCTACGTTTTGTTTTAGTCGCTGGGAATTCTTAAGTTAGTACATTTCTAAAGCTGCTCATTTACAATAATGAGGTATTCAGAATGTGTTAGCGCCAGTGTCGCCCTATTATTACATTAAATTATTTTTAGCTATGCAAAGCTTTCCCTAAATTAAAAATAGTTTTGGAGCATGTATCCTCAAAAGCAGCGGTTCTTACAGTGAAATCCCATCAGAGAATGGCTGCAACCGTAACAGTTCATCATTTAGAGGTTTGACAGCTTGTGTAAAATGTATATTTTTTCCTAACCATTCACTTTTGGGATTTTTTAAGTAATCGTTTTTGTGTTTATTTTATTTTTTATCGGATATCAGCTTACTGCAGAAGATGTATTGAATGATCCTTCTACTTCCGAGACAGATGTTACCGATTTGATAAAATACCCTCATAATTTTTGTAAGCCTTTAGCGAAGCTGGCAGGAGATCGAGAAGCTATTCGACAGGTTTCAAAATCGCTAGGGGATGGATGGCTCCATGTTTTCAGATAACTTTAAGAATATTATCCTGCTTGGTTGCGTAGCCGTTTCATATTATTTGGGAAGACGCTTTGCTTTATTAGATACACATGATGCAGAATTAAGCATATCAAGATTTTAAATTTGTTGTATTTGCTTGGTGAAGAAAATAGGGTGCTTGTTGCCAGGCCAATTCTTGAATTTCTCTAGTGCTCCTGCAAGATGGATCGGTTAATGCAGAAATGAAATGTTGTGTCTAATTCAAGGTTGTACAAGAAGGGCATCCGAGATTTTTTCTAGGTTCTGATTCTGCTCCCCATAAAAAGTATGTGAATGCTTGCGCGCATATCTAGATTGCAATAATGGTAATTTAAAATTAGGCTAGATCATGGAAGTTAGCACACTTTCTTATGTCAGGAGTATGAAAGAGTCTAAGAAGCCACCAGCTGGAATTTTTACACAGCCTTTATTACTTGCGGTTAGCCTTTTAGATCGAACAGATTCATTTTTACTTTGGAGTATTTTTTCCCAAATAAAAGTTTTCTATGATAAATTGAATGATGTTGTTGGCGGAATTTTTGAAGAGACAGTATTGTATGATTTAACTTTGTACATGATGAAGATTTTTACTTTTTTTCTTATAGTATTTGGTCGATATTTTCGACAAATTGAATTGCCTTGAAAATCTTGAGAAATTTGCTCTTTCAAATGCGGCAAAATATTTTAATTTTCCTCTAAAAGGTTAGCTAAAACAATTTTCTTTTTATCCATGTAAATTGCAAGCGGGTTGACTTTGATTTTTTGTTAGTTTCGTGGCAAATATACCTTGATTAAAACAATTTGAAGTTTTTGTGAAGCTTTCTATCCTGTGTTGGTACGCTGTTTTCATAGGTTTGAAGAGTGGAGAACTGTGCGCTATTGTTGAAAGGAAATCTTCATGGGTGAGGGAATATTTGTACATTTCACCAATAAAAGCACTGTTACTTACTTTTAATGTGTTTTGGTCATGATTTATACACCTCGTTGACAAAATGAGGGGTTGCAGTATCTCTGTATTCAATTTTGACAGGTGCCTCTTGAATATCCCATATTAGCAACTGGCGAGAAAGTTGTACCCTACAAATCTGGGTTTGAGCTCGCTTTTACCGTCCGTATTGAACCATTTGAAGAGGGCAACTGAAAATACTTCAATTTTTTCTCTTTACTGCGCAACAACAAAAATATGATGCATCTTTTGAAAAGCTGTGATTTTGCTTTGGTCGGAGTAATTATTTGCTACCTTTTTGTTGCAAGCCTTCGTAGAATACAGGCCATAATATGTTTGAGCGTACGCTTTACTATGGTGTTAAAATACTTTTGCTATTTCGCTACATTTCTGATGGATACTTCTATCCTCCAAGATAGGGTGCATTTTGAAAGGTTAGATTGTATAGTATCTATAACTGAATAACCGTATTCTATCATGGAGCATTTCTATGAATAATTCTTTATTACACTTTGGAATTTTCTCAGCCAGCTTGTTTAAAATCAATTCGCAATAGATTTTTTGTGGAGAAAAATCAAGACATTCTCAGCTTAATTATTACTCGTAATTTACTTGGTGAATATTTCTAAAAAAGCAGATTTACTGATTTCATTATTATTGAAATGCTCAAGTTGTGTTGCTTGTGAATTTTATCGGAGTTTTTTAGAATTGCTACGAAAGCTGTGGTAAAGAATTATCGATCAGGTTTGATGAGCATTGCATTTGATGTGCAATACTTCAAAATTTGTTATCATAGGAAAACGCGTATGCAAAATAGAAAAACTATACAAGTCGATCCTGGATAGAGTATTTAGCAGTAATGTTCGATGGTGCTACTACAAGAACAAAATAGAAAAGCTTTATCTACCAATATTTTAGGTCACCGGAAGCTTTGCAAGTTTCTAGACTTACTGTCCTCACCATTTGCTTCACAGACATAAGAATACTCTTCTAATAAGAGATGATGTCTCATAACTTTTTTTATCAAAGCCCCCATGATAACATCTGGAAAGTGCTGGCTTATAATCAAGTAGATTTTTCTTAGACATGCAAATTCTATTTTTGTTTTTACTCCATTCGTTGCGGAAAACTTTGCTGTACCTTCATAATATAAAACGGTTAAAATTATTGTGATCTCTAACAAAATTGGGCCTGAAAGTCTTGAACAAAAGGATTAGAATCAAAGACGTACGTTATTTCCCGGAATGATTTTCCTAGATCGATTTATTTTAATATTTAAAGCTTTTGTCTGTAGCATCTTGAAAACATGTTCCCACCCTAACGTGATTATTTACTTTCAAAGAATAAACTTTAATTGATATCCGCCTTTTAATAACTACGTTGCTCGGAAATTTGAATGTCAGAACGCAGAGCTACAGTTGGAGAAGTTTCCTGGAGGGGAATGTCTGAGAATCTTCAATGCCACGCAAAATGTCATTGGCAAAAAAAAATAGTGAAATGGCGGAAGAAGAAATTGTAACTGCGCGTTCATTTGTGATGTATATGTCATTTTTGTTATTTCATGTATGAAATAGAAAGGCCACTGAGCATACACGTAAATTTCCGAACATTCGATGGAAAAACTCGAAGCGTAGTGGTGACCCTACTACAGTTCGGCAGACATTTTTTTCTACTTCAAGTTTATTTAACGGCCATTTTTAAATATTATGTATATTCTATGCCGCCTTCCCGATAGGCCTTTACTTGTATTATATTTTTGGGAAAATCATATTAAAAGTAGTTAGTTTCTTAAAGGAAAAGAATTACTGCAGATGCAGACATGCATAACGTAAAAAAGTAGATTTCTTTTGTCGTTAGTGAGTTCTCTTATCTTCATAAATTTTATTTTATTTATTAACAGTTATTTTAGCGCATATAATTTTATCAACCACGTGAAATTTTTGGCAAGCAGTGATAATAATAGCTGCTGCAGACTTTAGAAACAACTGCACTTATTTTTTCTGTTTGCAAGTGGCTTTAGCAAAGCGCTTTGTAGCTTCATTTCCAGTACATAGCTACGCAAGATTTGTTCAAGCTTTACTTTACATTACTGTTGAAATAATACAGGTGTGCACAACTACGAGTGAAGGATTACACGATCTTATTGGATTACAAGGGGAATCTAACAGGGAAGGTAGCCAGGACACTAACGAGGACAGCAGCTACAGGGGTGGTGTGAGCTTTCTTTGGACGATACGGCCAATGATGAATCTTAAGTCAGGCCTTTTAAAAAACAGTACTCAGGATATATTAGACACGTTATTACCTCCACGAAAAATTAAAAAAAACGGAAAAATATTATTGCAAGTAAGAAATTATGAGCTGGAAAATGATGACTAATTAAATTTTAAATTTTCGCAAACGGCTAAGGTTCTGTTCTCTTCCATATAAAGACCATGGAAAATGATTCTTTGCGCAATTGTATAGCGTGCAAGTCCCATCCCCGCTTCGCGATCGGATGTTACAATGGTAAACGAACGATTGGACAGCTTGCTGCTAAAAAACAGAGCAAGACGAAAAGGAATATGTTCTATTCGCGCTGACTTATTTTCAAAATGTTTTGGTCCGTAAAAGTAAACTTAGCATAACAACTTCAAGGAAAGCTTTCAATGGAAAAATGCCTTTTACAATGATGTAGAAAACGTTTTTATGGTTGAGGAGATGTCGTATGCTACATGTGTTGATTTTCTTCATATTACTTTATTAGACGAAGTTATTCGCCAAGTAACAATTGAAAATCCGGCTCGAGCAATATTGTTGCTGAAGTAAGAAGTAGGCTCCACGTAAAGCCAATAGTAGTACCAGTGCAGGGCTACTATGAATACTTTCCACATTTATAGCACTTTTATGAAACTCCAATTTGGTTTATTCAAAGGGTAAGAGATGAACTGTACCATAATTTAGAAGCATACAAAGAATTATTAAACAGCAGCATGCAATATTATCACTTAAAAGACGCTTCTTCAATGGAAGGCTTGGATGACTTGGAGAAAGATGTAAGCGTATCGACTGTCTCTACTTCATGCCTTGATTACAACTATTATAAAGAAGAAAACTAAAAAGCATTGTGTTGAGACAGAATCAAACAACGGGGTCACCTGTTCCAACAAAATATCTTGTTTTTATTAAATTGGCACAGTAGCAGCGTACCCAAAATAGCCCTTTTATTTTCAGGCCATATCTCTTGAATGCACAAACAAGGAATTGACTAACCAAGTCAACTTTCTTCAGGAATCTCTTAAAGAAACAACAAGGTTATTAAAAACCAAAGTTTGTTTCATAAGATTGGAATGGGACAGATTATAATAAGTCCCAACTTACCTCTATTTCCTCTGTTAATTGCAGCGCATTTAATATTTGATAGAGCATACTGTTTGCTAAATAATGAATATACGTTTTTGTCTATTTTGATTTACTTGGTATAGAAATGATGAAGAAACAATAAAACAGCTTCGAAATCATCATGCAGATGAGGTATACTAAATTTACATCGATATAACTATCTCGTTCCTTTTTAAGGGGGAGAAAATTTGTGATTGACTTAAGGAGCATACTTAAGCCATAATTGGATTAATTCTTACATCTTTGCACATTCCTTGCTTTTATATTTTATGAATTTGGCAGTCTGAATCAAAATTTAAACATATTCAAAGCTTTAGTTTTTTGTAAAAAACGTAATGAACTTCAAGTCTAGTCTTGAAATATTAAAATTTCTGCCATTTTCTTAGGTGAATTATTTTTACGAGCAACAAAAACAGTACGAATTAGTTCTCCAAAAATATCAAAATGAACCCAGTTTTATTCAAAAGTGAGTTTTGCAATGTAAGAATATTTATTTATATAAAATGTGCACAAGCATGCGCTGCAAAACAAAATTGGCGGTAGAAGCGCGGAAAAGATATTTGTTTTAGCGGTATATAATATATAGATTTTCTTGGTGACTGCAGCTAGCTTGTCATATTTTTTATTGGATGCTTATTCAGGCTGTAAAGAAACGGAATAGTGCATTTTTCTTCCTGGCTAAGCAATTATCCAATCAATCGAAAATCATTAGAAAAAAAAATAATTGGCATATTTTCTCTTGCATGCTCAAAGGCTTTATATAAGTATTCGTCATGCATGATCTAAAAAAATGGAATCTCAAAAAGTGTGTTTTCTTTGTTTTTTTGATTTATTTTACAGTAATATAAACTTTTAAAATTCAATAGCCTATCTGTGAAAGTGAAGATTTATTCAGATCTTCTCATAGAAATAGCGAATTTGTACAAATATGCTTCTATAATCGATTTAGAGTTTGTTTTACGTGACGCAGTAGCTAAGTGAATGTAAAAGAACTTACGACAAGAAATAAGTGAGAACATTAATTTTATTGCAAAATATACATATATCGAAGACGATCGAGCAAGGGAAATATTCAACATGTTATTTAGATCACTAAGATAAATTATAGCAAAATTGTTGAAGTTAAGGATGTATCCTTCTAACCAAGTATCAAGAAAATTCTCTAAAGAAAAAGATTAACCAAAAGACTGACTGCCCTTCTAGTTCCGATTCTGTATTCACTTCTATGGGATATCTGGTACTTATAGGGTATTCTCGCTGTCGATCTTCAGTTGTATTTGCGCGCACTCAAACAGAGATCTAGTTGACTCGCTCTCTACGTCCAATACTAATCGGGTCATTAACTCGATTCCTACATCTACGCAACTACTTAATTCGTACGTACCTATGATAAATATGAGTGCTAGTTTCTACCAACCCCATCATAAACCGTATATCATCCCTATATCTACACTACAATTATTTACCAAGTACTTTCTAGTTTCTAACAAACCTATCATAAATCATATGTCTTTTCTATACCTACACTACTTAAGTACACTAGAATTATTTATTTGTTACCTATCGAAGAACGAATTCTGTAAGTTTTTTGAAAATGATGTATAATATGCACCAACAGTAAATTAGTTTGTGGTATGGGGAGAAATATACTTTGTTCGGAAGATGTTTTAACATGAAGAATCACATTTTCTTGATTAAACTTTTAAATGTAATTGTTGCCAAAGTAGCTCAAGATCATAATGACTGTGGACAATATCAAAGCTTTATCGCTATTGCTAGAGAGATAGCTCCGGCAGACAAATAGAAAAAATAAGGCAGTATGTAAATTAGCTGAGGTATATACTTTGCACTTAGGTGAAGAAAAGCTTACATCTAACTATTTCAAATAAAAAATCATAATGTTAAATACTACTCTCAGTGGATTAAAGCCATGAAATAATTTTCATCTGTTACGTTGTCAATTATTTTGAAAATTTCCGCATGAAAATTTTATTCGATGAAAAACCTTTCAAATCATGCTTTCAGCAGCACAGAAGGATGAAATAAAGCGATTAGTATTCCCATTTTTAGGCTCTTCTATTTGTTCATATGCTATTTCAAATGAACCCATTGTTGGAATGGGTGCAGATATGTTGTTTTACCACATGGAACTCGTATCAAACTAGTCCACTTTTTCATCACTGTAATTCGAGTCCATTCAATATTTATTTTCATTAACGAGCAAAATTTAAAAAATGCTAATTTGCTCTTAGAATTTGTTTATTTTTGAGACTTATTCGTTTTATATCGAAATTTCGCTGTAAAAGATGGGTTTTTGCTAACTGAATTTTTCAAATTTTTAGCTTAGTTCATTTTGCAAAACAACTTGATTTTTAGGCTGTACATTTATAGTAATTAACTATACAAATTCTTAACCGCCATATTAAAGAGTAAATAGTTGATCTAGTTGTCGGCATTAATGCGATCTGCTAATGTTGCACATATTTCATGTTAGAATGTTGGCTCTCTCAATAATAGATATCTCTCCTGCAGGAGTAATCCACCAGCACTTATTTACGTCTTAAATAGCGGAATTCAGCAGATTAATCGGAGGTTGTGATGTCTATCATGTCTCTTTGCTCTTGTAATTGCCGCATTGCGCTCTTCGCGGTTTTTTATTGATCAAGTATTTATATTATCACTATTTTTGTGGAAGGATTTTTTTTCATTGGATTTGAAAAGGATAGGCCCCTCATGTTTTGCTCTTCGTAAGTGGAGACCTCTCGAACCGGCTAAAGTGTACGCTTAAAGCTAGACGTGAAGTTGAAAACAAAACTATTTACAACGCGCTTGCTGCCTAAAATAGTGCGTTTGTATAAAGAAATACGAACGCTACCCACTTCGCAATCAAAAACTGTAGCAC
The DNA here is from genome assembly GCA_015476325.1 of Cardiosporidium cionae. Taxonomy (NCBI): domain Eukaryota; phylum Apicomplexa; class Aconoidasida; order Nephromycida; genus Cardiosporidium; species Cardiosporidium cionae. The sequence goes on from JADAQX010000523.1 coordinate 25,233, forward strand.
TGAAACGTTAGCCCGAACGACATTGCACTGAGTAGGGTGAGAGTATACGTATGCTATCTTTGGTAATACGCTTCATCTTTATTTCGGAAAATCTATCGAATTAGCTCGTCAGTTAAAGTTTTGTTAGCAGTAAAAAGTGAGATGTTGCGATATATTGACTTTGATTGTAGTGATAAACAAGTTGTGGAATATAAAAATAGTGTTTGTGTCGGAGGTCTCCGATTCGAAAACATCTGGATGTACTTTTTGGTAGAAAATGGAGTGATTTACTCATTCCAATGTGTAAGAATAGCCTAGATTCGACAAGATACCTCTTGTAAAATGATTGATTGCCTGATGCCTGCGTCTTCCCATGTGATTCCTGGGTCCCGCATGACCAATTGGAGAGTCATTCGAATGCGTTGTAATCACAGCATATTCCCCGTTTTCAATCCTTTTACAACTTGCAATAATGTTCGGCAGTTCGTCGCGAGGCACTATGCCTCTATGAATGGTGGTGCAGTTGAACCACTTGAGAACAGGAAAGACAATAACTATTTTCGAGGTGCTACATCTTATCAACAGCAACGCAAGTATGTAGAAGATCCCGCCGAATCACCGAATTTCTCAGCTTATCGCCGAAAGTTCCCATTAAAAGGAGTATATCGAACTCAAACGGGTGCTTATAAGAATGTACGTTATGACTCCTATACTAGCAAGTTTTCAGGGTACTCACGACAACCCTATAATAGCGCTTGGGGATTCAAACATACTAGTGGATATAAACACAAAAACTATGGTGCATTCAAATATAATCAATACTACGAGTACGATCGTACTGTCCGATTGCTTCAAAATCTTGATTTGGTTGAATCCAGAATGAAGTCATGTCTTATTTTACCAGCGCCTTTAGTATTTGAGCGCAAAATACCGCTCCAACGACAGAAATCAAAAACTCTGGCAGAAAGAATGAATCAAGTGGTAGTGATGGAAGTGAATGTAGTCATCACGAACAAACTTTCTTCGTCAGATGATAGTCAAGAAAATGTACAACTCGCCATGCCTGAAAATAATTCTCCTGATCTTCTCTTACTCTACAACACTCCAAGTGCAGGCATTGACTTGGTTGAGAATGCAGTTACTGGGGAACCAACTACACAGGAGAGAAACCCTAAAATTCCTTCAGTAGCCACCACAGACGCTTCCTCTCTTTCATCAGGAGATACGCAAACGGCAGATTCATCCTCGGAACTCAAGCTTTCTATAGTTATAAAATCATCTGATTGTCCTGTTGAAGAAAACTGTGGATCCAATCCAGAAGCCGATATACATATGGCGGCGAAACAAGCTGTAGAACATACGTATCTCTTTGATAAAGCTGCGTTATCTTCGCTGACATTCTTCAACGAAGACAAAACTGCATCCAAACCTTTGAAATTCAAAAAAAATGAGGATGGTGTGACCGCTAATCTTCAACGCGTTGGACCTAAAATCACTCTGCTTATGTATTCCAAATCAAAATCTAACAAGCTTAGCTTTGAGTAAGTACATGCATGATTCTCTTTTCTGTCCTCTACAATGGTTGTCTTCACTTTTCTTTTCCTGTTCATTTGATAAACTAATGAAACTAGTCGCCTTTTACAACTGTAAATGCTGCACTCTCAATTTCAGGCTAAACATGGGTGAAACGCTCGTTTTTTCAAATTTTGTAAAAGCATGTTGTGCTATGGCATGGGAATGAAGCAGCACCGAAACGATTGCCCCAACATCATTGGGGCAAGAAACTCCGGAAATACAAAGTAGTATGTACTTGCAATGATTTAAAAAACATATAGGAAGCACTATTACAGACTGACGGATAACATTTCTAACGGGAGAACAGTACTGCCTCTCCTTTATCGGTTGTAAATATTTCGTAGATTTTTCTACCCTTAAGTAGAGAAAATATTTGATTTTGAAGAAATCTTCTAATTTTCTGCTATAGGTAGTGAAAAACCTAAGTTGCACACTCACACGTAACGTCCTGCTACGCCGCTTGATAGATCAGCAATGCTTTTTACTTTTTCTCTTCTAATTTAATAATTTATCATTCCAAAAGATACTCTTCTGAGTATAGGCATCTCCAGCAAAAATATTTCTTGCAGTGCGTTTTTTCTCCCTATAGAATGCTGTAAAATGTAGATGTGTGCAGGCTGTACACGTGATACAACACACATTTGTGAATAAAAAGTCATTCAATTACCTATCAAAATGGATTTTATTTTTTAAAGCATGTCGATACAGTGTCGTGAAGCGTAATACAAGCGCATCCTTTTGTGTAGCGGCAGGAGACGTCTGCGTTGGAATGAAATTTCGAAGAGTAGACTCTTCTGTACATTACTGAGTAGCTCTTTTAGTAGCAATAAGAAGCATGAAAGAAACCTACCTATTGCATGGTAAGAGAGGATAATGATGATAGGACGGTGCCGAAGCAAAGCGGTAAAAACGGGAGTTATACTCTGCACAACTACTAGGATATACAACATAGTTTCCTTACTGCAATATCTCAGTAGAGAAGGATTTGAAAGAAAAAGCAGCAAAAGGAATATTCTCATGGCAAATGCTAAATCGTGTATTTCCTATACTACTTCTATTTTTGCAAAGGAGGCTGTGGTAGAGCTACATGGACAAGCTCTCTACAGATTATGCATCCCGTTAATGAGAGGAAAGCATCATTTGTCTAAAGGTATATCGAGACCAAGGTGTGTTTGATACAATGCAGGGCGAACCACTGCAAATGTATGGGGAGACACAAATTTCGTAAGCTCCTGCCGTGTCAGCCATGCAAAATCACGAATGGGACCACCCGAAAGGAGGCTTACATTATTTTGGCCTGGGATCATATGAGCGCGATAATAGAAGATCTAAAAACCCAAAATAAACAAAAGAGGTGCATAAAAGTAAGAACCTCCCACTTTCTCAAGATACAGACTGTTCGGAAGTGTAGGCATCACAGCTTAGTAACAAATCGCGTTCTAGTGCCTACCCTCTTGTGAAATGCTATTCATAAGGGAAGGGGGTGGTCGCTGTGTTTCATTTTATGGATTCATTAATGCTGGGGGTAGCACACACAAAAGAAACAGTGAGGCATCTTACTTTTCTTCCTGTTATAACTGAATTTCCAGTCTTGAATTTCCGTTTCTCAACGTTAAAGGGGCAGCAACCCAAGAGATAGGGGGCAAATTGCTCCCCTAGCTGTTCTTGACACAACCGTTGTAGAGTCTACGAAGGCAAAGAGTAGATTGAAAAATGTACATTAATGAGGGATAAAAAAGTAGAACACATGCAAAACACATCGCGTGAAGATCAGACATTCTTGCCACACAAAACTCTTAAAAAATTCTTGTTCAGACGCGTGCAAGTTTGCTAGCGCAGAGCAAATCAGAGTAAACCCTATGCCAAAGTGCCTGTGCACCGAAGATATTCTCGCCATAGAGTAAAAATAGGGAGGAAGCATCGATTGCAATTAAATGAGAGCAGTCCCTTGTGTGGAGTAAGATATGCAGCATTCGCTCAGAAAGGGAGAGTAATTGAGAGGAAAAGAAGGGGTGCCACTAAAAAAAGGGGATCCCTAAAACCATGGTTACTTCAGAAAGATAGAATAGACAAAAAATCGTGATAAACTTTCTTGTAGATCCAATTGAACAATAATTGCTAAAAAAAGTACAAAGTAGTACATTACTCGCAGCTGTTTTTACTCCGATGCGTATCAAAAATGTGTTTAGTAGAGATTAAACGGTAAATACAACGTACAGAACGCATGGATTCGCCATAAAATCGACTTAGTTGCGGAAATTTCCAAGTTTTTTGGTATTTCACAACCAAATAAATAGTTTGAGTGGGTTCCCTGCCCAAAGAATATGTACCCTCGTCAGTCCGTTCAGACAAATAGTCTGCACTTTTCTCCTGAGTAGCAAAGCATACACGTATACATAGCTTTAAATATACGTATAATTTTGATTATACTACGAATGCAACTTACATACCGTTCAGAGTTCACATACAAATATTTCTCTACGTATTTCTTAACCATAAAAGACATGAAACGAGTTAGACGCTGATGCATACTAGAGCTGCTAAAATGGAATGCCATACAGAATATTAAACAAATTTATTTTCCTGCTTGCGGTTTGCTCTAGTAGTTTTTTCCTTCTTAGAAATTCGGGCTCTACTGCATTGCATCTTCAAGTAGAGGATTAGATTTAAGCTTCTATCTCAGCCAAAGAGAAGTAGTATACACACAGTTCAATTTCCAACACTTACTTAGGCATCACAATGACTTAAATATTGACACAATCCTTTAGAAAGGCAAATATAGAGACCAAAAACAATATTGGATAATTCATGTACAAATTTCTAGAGAATAATGACAGCTAAAAGGTCGGTCAGCGCAAAAAATCTTAGTTACATATTCAATACAGAAATATGCTTGCAAAGGCCCGTCAGTATAGTTGAAGAGGAACTTATTGTATTACTTAACAAACCTTGGACAATTTTCTTCTCTTCGAATTGGCTACTTCTTTTGATTCGGGAAGTTTCTTTGCGGCTTTGGCTTTGAAAAGGGACAGCTGCTGCGATTCTAAATCAAGAAGGAGATCCAACTGAGAGGCATCTGCCTTTGCTTCTGATGCAAGTGCTCCTTCTTGTTTACTCTCCTTTGAATTCTTCGATTCTAAAAATTGGGCTGGTCCCATGCTAAGAAGCTCCTCTGGTAACTCTAGTAAATTTCCCGTCTCCTCTAGCCATTTTTCCGAGAATTCGCGCCATTGCTTCTCATATGGCGGTTCGATGTACTGAAGGGGTAGACGAGATACACAGAGAGATGCTTGGATGACATAGCCATCATGTGCACTGAGGCATTCGCTTAGTTCCTTGTTTCTTGAAAAGGGGAATGAGGTAGTTGACCGGTCCCCGCTGTAAGAAAGATGCCGCGTAGCAAGAAAGCCCTGTGAATGAGTGGCTGATTCTGTTCCTAATTCCCCAATGAAGGCCTGAGGAGAAAGGAATCTATTAAGCTGCTCCGATTTCAGGAGAAAAGCTCGACCATGGACAGCAAGCCAATCCGTGAAACGAGATCGGCCTTGGCGGCACCACGGCGGCATAGATGACCAGGAAATGCACTTTTGATCAGTTGTAAGTATAAAGCGAAGCGATTTAAGTGATTACTATATTACAAACAAGAAATCCAAAAACTTATACGAACTTACTTTAATGGAAAAGCCTCTTTTAAGCAGAAATCTAAACGTTGAGATCACTAGTTACTGCAATGCTCGGCAGTTGTCACAGTTGCGGCTGTTTGGAAATAGCAACATCTCTCCATCACGCGATTTTGATTAATCGACCTTAAAAAATGGATATCACTTCCTCAGTAATTTCTCGTGTTGATCATCAAAAAACAAGAACTGTTTACCATGCAGGGCATTTGTGTGTTAACAAGCAATCATCCTTTCGGGTAAGGCTACCAATTTAGTTGATCACAGTTGAAAGGATTATGAATCCCTCATTTCATCAATTAGGCGCGGATAGACATTGTAACAAGTTTTCAGCTATAGCAGAAATCCCATTTGAATGCTACTTAGCTTCTCTAAGCTACTTCCTCCTAATGCTTTATTATAATATTCAGAACCGAATTTGTCGAGCTTTTTTTCTGGTGCTTATTTACAAAACAGTCTCTAGCGTTGTCAAATTTTGCTGTATTGAGAGATTTTGATGCTACTGTTGGACCATTTCGAAGGAATTTTAGTTTTGTCATTGTTAAAGGGCAAGTATAGTTGTGTTGATATAAAGTGCAAACAAAATTGAAAAAAAACCACAAACTGAACTGTTGGACGCGCTTCAATCTCAATATGACCCACTGAGAAATGAACCTTCAGCAATTGCATATTTAAAGATTTGAAGGTAATCTCAAATTGAAAAAATAATTGGAGTTTTTATAACTTTAATCCTTGCTACTAAAATGAATGAATCAATCATTATTATTAGCTACAAGTTGGTTCACTTGATTACAAATCCACCCTTTTCTTCTTTAATAAGAACTGGTTGTATTAAGGCCTATAGTGATGTGAAAATACCGATTCTATTACCATAATTATCTTTTTGTCAATCTCATTGCAAGACCTAAATGTTTTTGAATTTCTTCTGAATGCTACGTAGAAGCACTACTTACTGACAAAAATATTCCCATTTTTTTCTCCATCTTGTAAAACATTGCAATCATATTCTTTGGTTTCTCCAAATTTTCCAGTAATTTAAGAAAAACATTTTAGGAATAAACATGGTATTTTGTTGCATTCAAATCTTTAATGCAGTATATTGCCACCATCATTTTCTGTATGGTTTATACGCTTGTATTTTAGCATATTCAATAATTTATCTTGCAATTGATATGTCTAATGAATCTTTGATATAGCTCAAACATATAAATTATTCTACAGGTAGCTTTTCTTTTTTATAAAGTATCATTTATCATTATCTTGGGATAATTTTGTACGTAATGTTGAAAATAAGGAATAATCTCTCGAAACTGGGATGCTGCATTTTTTTTAGCCGTAAATTCTCTAGACTTGTAAAAACAACGTTGAAACCGGCAATGCATATTTCTTGAATGCTTTTTTTATTCTCTAGAAAGAGAGCAGCTTGAGAGTTTCAGCATTGTAATAGTGGTATCACGACAGAGTAAACTACCTATTCTTAGTATTTTAATTAATGTTTTATATTGCTATAATTATTTTATCATTATTAAAATGATCCTTTTACTACGTAGTTATTCTTCTTACATTAAGTAAGCCAACAACCCGCAGTTCCCTTGTTTTCCCTCAAAAGGTATCGCAGTGCATAAAAAGCGATGTAACAACATTGAGTCGTTAGTATACGGCTGGCAGAGCGTGACTAATTCTCGTTAGAGTAACTCAGAGAAAACACCACGTTCACAAGCATTACGCTAAATTGTGTTAGCGAATGTCATCGCATCTAGAGAGTTTAATTCGCTCCCATTCGATATATCAATTTAATTATAAAATAATGAGTATTGTCTTTTCTCCTTTTAACTTTTCTCAACTCTTGAATTATTTTGATTGGCGATACAAATTGAGTATAGCTGCTCAGTCAGAAATCAATATTTTACTGTAACGTCTTTCGATTGTTAGTTTTTAAAGACTCTTTTACTTTTAAGGAACCCAAAATCCTCGTTCCATCAACTTTGCGTATTAGCGTTTAGGTTGCTGAAAATTTGCTCTTCTCCTTTAGAAAGTTTAGACCAGTTTTGAGCATGACAACGAACTCATACGGTGCAGATTCGGGTATGTATCAATATATCATTCTACAAAACAGTTATTGCTATGCTATCTTTTCGTTCGGTTACAACGGCGTGACAGCCAGTAGCAGTTTACCTAATAACTTTTTAATTTCTCCCAGTTAATGAGAAATTTATCCTATTTAGTCACGAAAAAATGAAAAAATTGAATGCAAGTGAAACAGGTGTCATGCAAGAATAGAGTCCCCAAACTGACTGATTCGTTGGGTGCATATTATAGGTACAAAAAACACCATAATTTTGCATACAGGGAAAATTGTTTCGCGGCTCTTAAGCCTTTAAATGGCACTACGAATTTTGTATTGTAGAAATACAAGAGAGCAGGTAAAGGAGATGCAGTTTTATTCTACGCTGTCACTGCATAAAATTGTTTCCCTGTGCTAAGGCTTTTAAATTGTCCCATTTTTGTTCCCTAGATTTTTTCGAACTTTTGTCGCGTTGCGCTATTCTATCGCTTGCAGCAACAAAATCGGCTAAAGTAAGTTTTTGTCATGCGATAGAAAGCTGTGGAAGAAGAGTTTCGCAGAACTTTCAAGATCTCGAAACTTCCATCTATTTATTGATTTGTACTCACTACTAATGACCTCCGAAAAAGCTTCATCACCTTCTCTTTTGAGGGGTGCGCAATTTTCTGGAGAAAACTGCATGGCAAATCACAGCTCTGATATCGCCGCTTCCGATGTTGGAGAACTGGCAAGAGAAAGGAAAAACTCCGCATTATCCGTACCCAAAATTACTAATATAATATATGGTCAGGATCTCCGTGAAAAGATGCATTACGTCTACCAGCTTGTGGTATCGCACTCCCTATTTAAAGACAGCAATAACTACTGGTGGATCGATAACAAGCAGCGCTATTTGCAAGCTTGTGCAACTGCTGAGGAATTTGTAAAGTAATGAAGCCATTACACTTGCCATTGAAAAATTTACTGTGCGAAACAAGGGATGCATGCCCTCATATATGCTGTGAACTTTATACCGCTTTTATCTTACCTTTTTGTATGGGCTGTCTTGGTAATATATTTGTTTATATACATTTCGTTATTAGGAAAACTTCAATCTACATGCGTATCAGTTGCTTAGAAGGATTTTTATTGATACTCTTTGAACTTTAGAGATCGCAGGAAAACTTTATGCCATTTTTTATGTTCCCTTCTAGCCCTAATATAATTTTTAAATATTTAAAAAAAAAATGTTTGCTTGGAAAACTATAAGTGCTAGACATGAAAATGTATTGTGCCAGCGTAGAGTGTACATTGCTGCCAAAAAAGCAACTCTTTTGCAGGAAACTTGCCGAGCGTTGGTTTCTCCTGAAACGCACCACTCCTTATGCATTGCTCCTTCTTTCTGTTACCTTCCTTTGTTTTTTTACAGTTGCAAAGTAAATTTCAATAGCTTTAGAGTAAGTATATCTTTAAATAGCATCTTTTTCTCTCTTCCCTAGCATTCCTATGGTATGAAAAAAAAATTTCCAGCCGTAACATTTATGTTCTGTGATATGTGTTGTATTTCCTTCAGATTAATACGGCTGTATAAACTACACTTGGATGATGATTACTTATCTGTGCTACAATTACTGGCTGGAGAAGATTTTTTTATTCTGCTTCATCTGACGATGTTTCTACCCGCCATGAAGGTCTAGCTAGACATGCCATTTTATTATTACGATTCTTGTAATTTATCTCTCTGCTTTTTGACTTTTAAAGATACTTTTCCTTGCTAAATAATAACTCAAATGTATGCAAGTGAGCTCATAGTTTCCCACACGTCTCATACCTTTTCATGATACTATTTTTATTGAATAAGTATGCTTTCCATTTGCAAAATTTGTATTATTTTTAAAAGTTTTAAAAATGCTTTTACTATTAAATTTTATTTTATGTACATCCAGTGTAAAGAATTTTGAGTAAGTAAACCACTTGCTTGTTGTATAACATAAGATAGAGGTGTCAATTTTTTAGAATCTGTGAGGTGGAGAGATACAAACAATCTAGCCGTAGCTCTTCTTCTATGTGTTTTATATTATCTTTCAACTCCTGAATTTGCACACATAAACACTCTAGAAACTAAAAATATACAAAAGGGAGGCTGAGAAGCAGCAGGTGACTTTCCCTTCTCATAGAAAGAGTAGAAACGTGCTTAGTGTAGTATTGTTTTATTGTTGGATTTGTGATAGAGGGGGGAGTATGGATAGATAGAAAAGAGGGGGTGTGGATGGCCACTCTACTTTTATTAGTTTTTTGTTTCTTTGGCTCTCCTCCATTGCTCTGTGTTTGGTTACTGCCTCTGTATCTCATTTTTTTACTCTTTAATTTTTCCTAGTCTTTAGCTGACCCAGAGCAATTAAAGGAATGGCTACCTCTGGCAGAGGATTTCAGAATCTTAGGAACTTATGCTCAAACTGAGATTGCTCATGGAAGCAATGTGGGTGGATTACAAACCACAGCAGATTTAGACTGCCGTACAGATGAGTGGATACTCAATACACCCAACTTGCATGCAATCAAATGGTGGCCAGGAGGTTTGGCTAAATCCTGCACACATTGTGTCTTGATGGCCAGACTTCGTATTCGGTAATGAATTTCATTGGCTATGGATTGGATTTGCTATTGTTTCTCAGTGTGGACAGTTTTAGTTTTCTAATTTTTTGAAACTTTGAGAGAGCGTTCGTTTTGGAGTAGGAAAAATTTAAGAGATGTTTCTGCGCTCACCTCTCATCTCTTTTACACACTGCAGCACTCCGTATAGGCAAGAAGATTTTCTTGGACATCTTCTGTTTTAGAGAGTTTTATAGTTTGGAAATGCGAGAGAGAAGGAAATGCGGTGTGTGTATATATTTTTATTCAGTGGAATGGAGAGAGAAGGTACAGAGGTGTATATACATCTCCCTCAATAAGAAAATGTGATAGTTTTATATATCTTCTACACTAAGAAAATGAATGAGTCAGCTAGAAAAAGAGAGAAAAGACATTTTGTCTATCTTTTTGATCTTAGAGTGGAAAATGAACAAAGCTGTGAAGTTTTCTCTCTACTTTTTATACACAGAGGTAAAGATTATGGTGTCCACCCTTTCTTCTTACAAGTACGCAATTTAGAAAATCATGAAAGTTTGAAAGGCATTTATTTATTTCATATTGGCCAAAAACTTGGTTATAATGGCATGGATAATGGAGGCATGCAATTGCAGAATGTTCGCATTCCTCGAACGCATCTACTCATGCGGTAAAATTTTTAGAGAAAACTCTATGGACGCTGCCTTTTCTTTTTTATTAGAGTTTTTTTAAAATCTTGTAGAGAATACATGGAAGCTCTGGTTTCTATTTTTTAGAAGGATATATAGGTATTTTATCTGTATTTTTGTGTTTTTTGTTTATTAGAATAACACTACTTTGTATATCCCACGGAGTAGCGTGTCTGTTTGGGGTTTCTATTTTATTATTATTATTTTTTTTTATATACATTCCTTTCTAGTTTATAGAATTATTTCTATTTAATTTTAGAATTTTTCTTGTATTTTATTATTATTATTTTTTTTTTATATACAT
>JADAQX010000524.1:0-36078 GCA_015476325.1 Cardiosporidium cionae
GCTGGGGTTTTGGAGATCCCTGAGTCATTACATTCAGTTAGCATAACCCCTCAATATCTCAGTTAGCTCTAAAGCACCAATTTTGTTCTCATTCGGCTTTGATAATAAGACCAGCATTTAAATGAATAGAAAAAAGTGTAACATATTTTTGTTTGTGTTTACATGCCCACTCTCTCTAGCTTGTTAGGATAATTAATTTCTACTTGAAATACTAAAGTAAACTATACTAAAATAGTAAGGATCTGAAAGTGAATGTCAAGTGAGATCTTCTGTGTTGTGTAGATATAGCGTATTTGTATAAATAATCTTCTTCGATAGATTTAGAGTCTGTTTTATGTGGTGCAGTAGCTATATTGATATAAAAGAACTTGTTACAAGAACCGATCAGTAACAATATAATATTACTCAGGAATATATATATATATGTTAATCAAGCAAGGGAATATTCAATTTGTTATTTAAATTGCGTAGGTAAGTTACAGCAAAAATGTCGAAGTAAAAAGATATATCTTTCTCATCCAGCATTAAGAAAAATTGCCTAAAGAAAAAGACTAACTTAAAGACTGACTGCCCCTCGAGTTTCGATTCTGCATTCACTTTCATCGGCTATGTATTACATCTGGGGTATGTTTGTCATCGGAAATCGGTTGTATTCGCGTGCACTCAACACAGAACTAGTCGACTTGCTCTCTATGCCCAATAATAATCGGGTAATTAACTCGATTTATACATCAACTAATTCCGATCTAAGCAACTACTTAATTCCTACGTACCTATTATAACTATAAGCATCCCTAGCGACTTAAGTATGCTACAATTATTTACTTGTTACAAAGCTGGTGTAGCAGTAATTTACAACTGGTAAATTCAAATGGGCTAAAAATCATCCATTTACAAATACTGACATAAAAATGATTGCTAGAATGAATGTAATTTTTGCGAGATCAAAGGTCATTTAAGGGCATTTACTTTAGTCTGTAACATTAGATTTCATGCTAAAAAATCACAAAGGAGCTATCTCTGAAACGTACAAATTTTTTTATTAGATTAATGCTTGCTTCGGAGAATGTTTTTAATTTATATTATCAAATTAAAATTTATCGCTATATATGGAATACTAATTGAGTTTCTTCTATGCACGCTTTTCGAGATGACCAGCTTTGTGGTTAATTAAAAAAACTTGAGGTGGTACATAGAAACGAAATGGCTAAGCTGCCATTGATGCTTGCTTAAAAGTTTTAGCATAATGAAAGAATGCTTTCTAAAACAAATATTGCAAGCAGTTCAGAAAATCAAAAGATTATTTGTCAGCCTTTTTATTTAGTATCGAATACCTGTTTTATTGTTCATTTTTATGTAAACACTTGTCTTAGCCTTTAGTTCTTTCAATTTCTGGTACATTCTATTTGAACTTTATCATTATGTCATTCATTATCTTGGACACTACAAAATAAACAAGCGAAAATTTGATAAAGATATTCAAAGAAAAACTTGTGTACAGTAGGCGATTGTTTTTGCTTTTCTATACTTCATTTATTCTTTATTGCATGTGGAAAGAAACTTGACAATGTAGTTTAAAAAAAAACACTTTGAAGAAATTGTTTTTACACTGTCACAGCGCAGGTAACTATTTTGTTACATCTTGCATTCGGAGAACGACAGAAACATGAAAGTACTGTAACTGGAGTAAAGCCTCCTTCAGATACTACATGTAATCTAGTGAATTTGTATCACTTCAGATTTGCCAGTCGAGGTCTATCAACTCCGGCTAATTAATATTTAGTCCCCAATGGCATGGCAATTCGATTTCCTCCTCTCTTAATCTATTTTCTGTTTGAGAGCGTGGATATACTTATTTCCATAAATTTATCTCACTGGGCTCATTTGTTAAAGCTATAATAACCTTCTATCGAAAATATAATACGAATAACAAAAAAGTAGAGCAACTAAGCTCATCAGCCTCTGAGTGGTCTTGCTAATAAATAATAAACTCGTAACTTACGGGCGTCGACAGCCCAACTCGATTCTCAATCAAAGCCTCTATTCACCTTCACTACTACATGTAGTCAACCTATGGGTCATACTCTGTATTATTCGTCTCTCCCTCTGGCTCTGTCGTAACGACTTAACAAGGTAGGGTCTGAGTTCTACGAATCAAAAGTTACTACCATGCGTTCTGTTTCATAACCGCAACAGATACACAATGTGGAGAGCTCGTGGGCAGACGCCCACTACATTAATAATTCCTATGTAAATTCTTTACTTCACTCATTGACTAAAATCATATACTAGAAAAGTATGCAATTACACTCACATGAGCCATATGATGAATACACGATGATAAAAACACTCGATAGCATATTTCTATCGGAACTTGTGTGTAACACAAAAGGTAAAAATACTATTCACCATATTTAATTCTACTTATGACATTCTCCCGAACATCTTAATTAGTACCTCCTAATTACATTTCATCAAGTAGAATCTCTAGATAACTAAGAACGTATATTCTACGTAGATAAGAAGCTAAAAACAAAAACTTAATCTAACTAAGACTCAGCAATTCCTTACTTTACAACCTGTGCGGGTTTACTCTCGAAGTGGCTTTATCGTGTAGGGAAATCGTGCGTAGATTACACACATTTTCTATTCGTAGAACCTGCATGCAGTTTCCTGACTGCGGAATTAGCGTGTCTACTTTTGCCTCGTTACACTACATTGTTTCGTAACAAATAAAAAACGCAACAGGGGCAATGATTGTGAATTGAAGCAAGTTTGTTACGTTTTTAGGAAAATGACGTGTTTAGGAAGAAACGCTACAAATTATTTACATGTAGATGACCAACTTAATATACTAGTAGAGTTACAAGCATTTGAAAGGCATCGTAACAAATTATTTCAAGAGCGTGCGCGTATTCTTATTTCCCGCTAGCGCTCATATTATTTCTGTCTCATTACTTACTTTCCGGATCAACAAACCAGGCACTTTGTAGTCTCCCTTGGAATATAGTAATGTAAATGTAAATAAGTAAGAGAAATGTCATGCATCATCGTGATAACTTGAAAATAATGCCCTTTAGCCCTTTGCTTTTTATTGAATAAAATGCACTTATTACGCCTCTGACGACGAAAATCAAAACCAAACCAGCTAAGGGGATTTTATAATGTGTCAAGCAATGTTTTTTATATTTTTGTGTAGCGTAGTTGAATGAAGGAGTAAGTGTCACCTTATTATCTTTAAAATTATGTATTAATTACTTTTTTCGTAAGAAACGATAGAAAGAATGCCCTGCATATTAATCTTCTGTATGAATTATATTCAACTATATAAGTATCCTACATAAAGTGAAAAACAAACAATTCGAGTTTGAAAAGCAGTTTCAAGCTGAACGCCGCAAATTCTTAACATGATTCACAAGAAACTGTCACAAGCACAGACAAGAAATTATTTTCAATGTAAGGCCGTAACGTCAAGGGGGAGGCCGAAAGTTGCCAACATTAAAGAGGAAAACGGTAAAAGCTACAAAAATTCAGTAATGAGAGGAGGTTTTTGAATTAGATTATTAGTCAATTTACTCTGTCTAAGATCTTTCGATAGTTTTACTTAGTTCATTTCCATGCTGGCTGCTGTTTTAGTCTAATTTGTATATTCATAATATTCTTGGTGTGGTAATTGATCTGCACAACATTTGTTGACTTGTTTTATTTTCATTTGAACTTCTTTTCTTTCATATAACGAAAAAAAAACTTGTGGTACTAATTTACATTTACTAACCGTGGTCAACGATACGATAAATTAAGAAATGATTGTTTACTATGTTAGAAGGAATAAACTCCTTGTACTACCAACGCAATTTTCTAAAATCTCTTCGTATGCATTTTGCACTTTAAAGGTTAGAATTATCGAAGCACTGCACACAAACAAGTCTCCTTAGAAATAGCTATATTTAATTATTTTACAGGATAATTCAGTCTTTTTCAAAGCCCAGCACACTTTTGGTAAAGCCAGACGACTTTGATATCCCGAGTGCTAAATTTACGGATATTTGGTTGTTCATTCCTTTCAATGCAATGCTAGTAAATTCAGGTTAATTTGAGCAAAAGATATGCTTGTATGTGCAACTGTGCAGCCTCGTAGTTTGGACACACAAGCAACAACAATCCATTCAATATTAACTGTTGGAGATGTTTCCCGTGAGAAAGCTAAGCAGCCCACGCGAGAAACGAAATAGCTAATCAAGCAACCTGAGCTTGATCCTGTTGCGTTGCTGCAGTAACTCTTTTTACATGTGCATATAGCAACTAGCTTAGTATTAGTACGCACTGCATCTTTCCAAGGTTTCATCAACATGAAAGAAATCCGCTATCACCACTCTTTTTCTTATTTGGGCAACCGTCCCTTCAAAGACTACTGTTAGCAACTTTCTTCTACATCTTAGGACCGAAAATAATCCGCATTTTACCATATTATTGACGTGGACAGTGTTCGACAGAAATTACGATTTTTTTGCTCAGGAGTACTGGTTTTCTGAATTCAAAACTTTTCATACGCCAACCTATGCTCTTATTTTTAGTTTTTCTTAGCCTCTCTCCGCTCAGCCTTTTATGTTTATCTCTTTTGAACTTACCTAACATTTATTCTGCTTTGAAAAATTTGTTTCTTCTACCACTATTGTGGGTGCCTATTGTAGTTATTTCGACTCTTCTCCCACTACAATATGGTTCCTAAGGCCGTTCCACCCGAAGCTGATGGAGAATGTGCACGCCGTTGGTTCTCCCTTGCAGTGGCCCCGAAGGGATTTGTCTCGGAGCAAGATCGTGATGCGGCATTCTTGGAAATGAGAAAACGGCTAGAGAATCGCACGTGTTTCGATTGTGCAACGGCCAATCCTACGTGGGTCTCGGTTAGCTTTGGCATCTTTATATGCCTAAGTTGCTCTGGAAAGCATCGACGACTTGGCACCCATGTTTCCTTCGTGCGGTACGATCTCTTTGCTTTACTTGGCTTCGGTTTAGCTGTTCTTTTGTGAAATATGAGAAATATTTGTAGATTAGTCCCTTGTGACCATACTCTCTTAAATGCAGGCAATAGTGCAGATGAAAAAAATTGAACATTTTATACAATCCGCTTCTCCTTTTCACGAGACTGGAATAAAGTAATTGCTTTTATTATACGTTGATTACAGGGAAAACATTAGTATCATGTGCAGGATTTGTGCTAGTTTGCCAATCACTGCATCTGTTCACTCTCTTTTTTCTATTGGATCCGTGCCGTTTTTTGTTTCTATTAATAATTTAGCAAAATGATGAGTTTTTATCTGCGCTTGCTTGTATGCAATGAATAGGTCGACGGAGATGGATAATTTTACACCTCTACAATTGTTACGAATGGACTTAGGTACAACTTGTTAGAGTTAAATTATAACATATAGAGAATGTGCTGTATGTATGATCCAAATATTTGCAAAGAAGGCTTACTATGTATATGCATTACCTAAGTTTGTTAGTTGAGGATGAAGTTTGTTTTTGATCACTTCAAACTATTTTCAAAAGCCTGATCAAGCAAATGCGCATATTTTATCCTTGTCTCCGGCTACTCATGTTTACTCTAAATCCCGTTAGAAATTCAAAGGGAAATTTTTTCCCATCGCTTGAATCTATTTATAATAGATTTCTCTTTTGAATGGAACGCTGGCGCTCATGCATATGTAGATGCCGTTCATTGCATTTCGATCTTTGTAAAGAGATTTTTTGTCTCATTGCTATGGATAATTTGATGTATCTCAGGAGGAAATCAGAAGGCACGCCCTTTCTTTAAATTGCGCAGGTAAGTCATGGTTTTCTTCATATACTCAGTATCATAAAGTTTTGCTTAGCTCCTAAAACCGAATGAGTATAACGTCCAGATACTTGGCTTTTAAAAAATTGAGAGGAAGTTCTACTCGAATTTTTTTTGAAAACACCTCGATAGTAGCGCACATTTTTCGAGATGAGCTATTTTATTGTCTTGCTTGTATTCTGCAGTCATGATGGCAAAAAAAGTGTTGAGTATTCATCTAAACTGGCCTTACAATACAGGCAGCAGTTGAAGGTATATTTGCTACATCCTGTGGGACATTGCATTTTTGTTCACGCTGATTATGTCTTGATAGCATCGATTTCTCCTATCTTCTTTTTATTTGGATCTTAAAGCTTTTTGGGTATGAGTACTTTTTCCAATTGAAACTCTTTTGCGTGCAATAGTCGAAAATATTTTTTGATAGGATCTTTTGTTTTCAGAGGGCCATTGAGGGTAGCTTGAAGGCCGCTGGGATTGATTCTAAGGATGCGGTAACTTTTTTACATTTTTAGTGCAAGATCTGCTGAGATGAGAAGATAAATTGCATTTTCATTTAGTACTTTATTTCTTCTTTCTGGTGAACGAACTCTGTATTTTTAAAATATGGTGAGCTTTGTTTTTGGCTTGGTGCAGTTGTAGTACCAGTCTTAGCATTTCTGGTTTTCTAAATAGGGCGCTTTGTTTGAGCGTGACTGCCATGTGAATCCTGTGATTTTAATCAAATCGAGCTTTTTTCTTTGGAGTTGGGATTCAATAATATATCTATCTTTTACAAGTTGCATTTGTAGCAAGGATTCAGCTATTTTGTTCAAAAAAACTAGGGATTGAGCTTGCCTACGTCCTGCTTTGTGATATATTTACGGCCTAGTGAATTATGCGACGATTTTTTTCATTTTCCGCCTCTATCTCCTTCATCTAATGCATCCTCCCTTACTATTGATGAAGCCCCTATACTTCATAAGTTCCTTTTGTCATTTTAAACGTTTCATTTAGCAGCTCAAATTCTTGCTTGGGATTGATTCATCGAATATGTTTAATATACGATTCTGTGCAGTCTGAGGATGCTACATCGAGTGACGCCGCGCTCTCTGATTCGTCTAATAGTTTGGATCATACTTCAATTCAATCAAAGGCAAACTGCAATGTGTCTCCACTCTGTTCGACTGTTCCACCTACATCGAGGGAATCGAATTTGGCCCCAACACTGCCTGTCTCCATTATATCTAACAAGGACATTCCTGCCATTGTTATCCGTCAGCCGTCTGTTGAAACAGTTAAAACTTTCTCATCCACGACGGCTAAGGGTATAACCTCGCATAGTTCTTCTACCTCGGGAGTGCATTCAAGCGGAGGTTATCAACAAGGATTTTCTTCCCAAAATTTTTCAGGGAAAATCAAAGGCACGTCTGCTATGCCCGTGAAAGCAAAACGATTGAATAGCGATTTTGATTTTGATTCTATGCAACAAGAAATCGAAGCTACCGCAAAGTTAGGTATGTGTTAACGCAGTTATGGTTAAAAAGTTTGAATCCGAATTAGGACTGAGATTGGGAAAGTTTTTGCATGCAGGAAAAATGTGATACTTTAAGTGGGTAGAAAACATTTTGGAAATCCTGCGTTTACAATAGCATAGGCACGACGTCAGCATTCTCTCCAACAGTCGTTGTTTGGAGGAATTTGAGGGTAGAGTTTTTGCTATCGTTTCTCTATTCCATTATTTCTTTGCTTTAAAAGAAAAAAATTTTCTTATGCGTGTCGCAGTGATTCTAGCGTTTCGTGTGTAGTGGCTGCATGTTATTGAGAGGAGTAGTTTCATTATTTCCTTTTCTTCTCCTTTTTTCTCTTGTGCTTCTAGTGTGTGCAGATATATGTTTTTAGAGTGCCTATATGTATAGTGTTATCTTCTTTGATCCTTTTTTATCATTCCGTTGTTCGCTGTATTAGTGCGTAACTTTTTCAGTTGGTATTTACTCTCTGCAGGAATTGAAGCGGATAATCCTCAAACGAAAAAACATTCCCTTCCCACACCCCCTGTTAAGACTTCATCCACCGCACAGTAAGACATCCATTCCTCCTCCTACAGCTATGTATCTGTTTTTGATGACAGGACTCGCAAGTGTGCTGATTTTATTTTTATTTTACAGTCATTCGCTGTGTTATTTTTAATGTATGTGCTGCCACAGTATCCCCTCTACGGAGAAGCCTGCTGCATCTGTGAAATTATCCCGATTTGCCAATGCCAAATCTATCTCCTCAGAGCAATATTTTTCCAATGAATATAATGCACAAAATAGGTAAAACTTTTGGAGTTTTTCTGGTTTCTTGCTGTGGGTACTGTTGAAAGAGGTATCTTTCTACGAAGAAGTATTGTTGAGACGTGGAACGCTTGAGAAGTTACTGCCGTTTGCTTGTTTCCTTTTTGTTGCTGCTGCTGGCTTACCATTTTCTTTATTGGTTGGATTGAAGAAACAAAGGTGTCTTTTCGAGGATTCGGTCACTTTTTGCTGCTTCTTCTGTCTTTTCTGCACTCGTTTTGCTTCCAGATTTGAAATGCCCAACTTTCCTTTGTAAAATTGGGTGTATATTGTTTCTAGCCTAAGCTATTTCTGATGTACACACTTTGTTTCTTCAGCACAAAGCCTTCCATTACGACAAGGCTCGATCCCTCCTGCCAAAGTGTTTCGTCAGAGGATTTCTTCCCCAGTAAGAGAGATTTTGTAAGTTTGCCATTTGCTGTTTTTAAATTGTGCAGGAATACACTCTTGAGTAAATGCATGCATTCGTCTATGTGAAGGCCTACTTCAGTGCTGTTTTTTTATCGTAAAGTGATTTTTTTTCGTTGATAGGAATTTGTCGTTATCCTGTTTGCTCAACTGTTTATAATTTTTTTATCTGTTTGTTGTATAATTCAGAAAGATGAGCACGAGGAGAAAACTTTAGTGTACCGTAGGTTTCAGAGAGACGTGTTGACATTTTTGTAGCACATAAAGACTCAAATGCTTGATTTTATATACTGCTCCCAAGGTGTTGGAGAATTGCATAAAGTTTTTTTTTCCTTTGCTGATTGTTGCAAAAAACTATTTCAGAGTTAAAGAGCGTGAAAGGCTAGGCTAGGTTCAATGAAAAGTTTTTTTAACAAAATGTTTTTTTAATGTGCGTTTTTACTTGTACAGTTCGTGAGATCAAAGAGACAGCAAAGAGTGGTGAGTAACGAGAAGCTCTCTGATTAATGGCTGCCGTAAAACGAGGAATGAACAACTTTCTGTGTCGATACCACTTTATACAGCTCTGAAATATAGCTACATATATCTATTTGTTAAAGTATTTCTTCTTTTACCATTGCTAGTTAGTACTACATGTCTCATTCTTCTTTTCATTTGGTACAATTTTCAGGCTTGTCGTCTCTTGCTGCCACCGGATTTGATGTAAGTGTACCGCTTCGTTTACTGTCAATAAATAAGTGATATATTTGGTTGAAAGCTTACCGTATTATACGCAATGCTATTCTGTTGTTATCGCCGTTTCTTCTTTCGTTTTGTTTGCTATGGTGATGGTTATTTTTAAGCATATCGTACTACATCCCTTGTATAACTATTCGTTATAAAAATATGTTCCTCAGTTTTGGGAGAATGCGAAGGAATGGTTGCGATAGCGGCAAATATTTGTTGATAGTGACTTTTTTACGTATATTTATCTCTGCCCTACATGTGCAATATGTGTATTTTCATATCTGCTATATTTTTGTTTCGTGAATTTGTGCTTAAACTGCTCCAAGTGTTGTTACATTTACTTTGTAAGGCATTTTTTGGTACTACATCTGTTGTTGCTGCGATAGCATTTGCATGGAAATTGCCTATAAAGAAATAAGTATTCTAGTTTTGTTGAATAAAATTTTATTTATTTCATACAACGCAAGAAAATTTTTCTCTAGTTTAGCCTTCTGTAAAGGAAATAACGAAAGTATGTATTTCCACGTAGGTGCCTGATTATCTCTGTGGATACAAAGCAACACTTTTTACCCGGCTTTACTGTGTGTTATCGTTTTTTTTTCGAGACATCACCGTGTTGACCTGTTTTTGCTTTACATTATTTTATAACTGACTAGATCAGAACTTTTTGATCAGGCTTATCATTTTTCTCAAGTCACTGAGGTTTCTTTCATTTTTTGATTTGCTTTTGCTACTCTACGATATAATTCTTTGTGAAATACTAGTGTGATCATAATTTTTTGTCGCATTAATGCGAGCAATTCTTTGCATGGCTTGTGCGATTACAACATTTTAAAATAAAACTTCCTTTTTCTTTATAATCCTTTTTATTTATTATTCTGCGGAGGTATTTCGTCCGTTCATTGCAGTATAAAACACGTGAATAGCGGCCCATTGATTACACATACGTTTATGTACAAAATTATCAGCATGCAATAAAATATCACTAGACAGGATACGATATAAGTTTACAGAGTTAAACCACCGGGGCATTAACTAGCACTTTGCATTGTGAAGGTAATGCATAGTTTGAATAAGATTATTGCTGTGGATATTTAGGCGAAATTACGGAAAATGTATAGATTCCCTTTTGAAAATTTAAACATCTAAATAAGTCGCATTGCTAAAGTATTTCTCTGCGATTGCTCAGAACTGACAGCTAACCAAGTCATGATCATAGAAAGCATCATTTAAATCAGAGTTTTTTTCTTCCGTTGAGGAAGGTTTTTTTTAGTTTATGCGGATGCCTGCGAATATGTGCAAAGAATACTGATTAAACAATGTGTGCAGTTAAATTGTGCCTGCTTTACATAGACGGAGGTCCTGTCACTGAGAGAACCTTTTATTGATAGTAATTTTCTTACTAACAAGTAGGAGCAAGAAAAACGTACATAAGTTATCGTAGAGATGCAGGCATGTAATATATTTTCACTCCTTACATGTAAAGGTAATTTTCCGCAAAAATTACATAACAAGACGTAGCGAATGAATAAGAAAAATTTGCGAGAAACGCGCGCGATTGTGTAAGCTCCCTACATAATTTATTGAACCTTTACCTCGACAAATTATGCTAGATACACGTCTTAGGGAAGATTACAAAAGCTGATAATGTTTGACGTGCTACTTTTGTAGGGAAGCTTGATCTATATTTGTAACAGTTCATACGCATACAAAGCACCCCGTTCTTGCCTTAATTTTGATAAAAAGTGTGATCAAAACATTTCTACATGCTTGACTTACTCTGCAGCACCACATATATAGAGCTTAATAGCATCTCACTAGAAAGTCAGGGTAGTCCTCACTCTCATCATATCAACCCAAAAACGTTTTGAAACTAGGCAGCAAGCTGCTTCCCATTCTCTTTCATAATATGAATATGCAAACAAATTAAAATTGATGGCTCCCCGTATGGAATGGTTAAAAGGCTCCTGCATTTTTCTGCGCTACTACCATTTACAAGATTAGCCATAAGTTACCTTAAATTGAGCAAGGAGAGAGAATGGAAAACAATCACATCCAGCGACTAAAGATGATGGCTTGCACTTTGTTACAAAGTTTAGTGCTACACTTTAAACGAGCGCAAGCACGTCACTTGGCTAATGCAAAAGCAATATTTTTTAAACTGAAGTTTACACGATGCCAACGCTTACAGAATATTACTAATTGCCTAAATGTAGAACTGAAACTTGCAACTAGTCGCAGGAAATACAAAATATTCAAGCAGCTACAAATTAAACTAGTTTTCTTGATCATGGCATTTAAGATAAAATTATTGAGATAACGGTTGTCATTAAATTACTTGTTCATTATAATAATATCCATAGCAATAAATTCCTTTTGATTCGTACATTCAGCCTTTCCTTCACAATATTTATAAAAAAACCGAATAAAGGTAAACGTGCATACTGTCTTGAATAATAGTTCCATACTAAGTAGTTTACGCATTTCTTGTGAAAAATTCGGGATTCAATGGATGCCTAATTTATTACTTGCAGAATATAGCAAGCAGCTTACGGAATTTTTGTACGGACTTCCTTTATGTTTAGAATGCTTAAGTCATAAATACATATTTGCTTTTGAACCAGCTTTGATACTGGAAATTTACACAAGTAGCAACTACTTGTCTTCTCAATCATAAACATGCTTGATTGCGTATTTGACGGCATATGAGCGACAGGACACCTGCTATACAGACAAGTCTTCCTGTGACTATTTATTGGCAAAATCTTTCATGAACAAATAACTTCTACGCATCAGCAATGTGTTCTTACAATTTTGATTTTTGGTATGCTAATACTGCTTAACTTGTTTGCACTCACCAACAAAATTATTCGTCCAATAAAAAAATGCACACTAAATTTACCAAAGAACAACAAACACATTCTGAAGATACACGAAAACGCTGAAAGCCGTTGGCAAATTCAAATTTTTTTAAGACTATACTACTCTATATTCAAAAAGACAGAAAATAGATCCAATTTTTTATCTTGCAAACTACTTAAAACCTCCATCAGCATGATTGTCTCAAAATGTTGAGCGGTACTTTACCACCTCCAGGGTTGCGGCGCAAAGTTGTTGAGCAGTTGCAATTGCTGTAATCAATTGTTAGCCGGCGAGTAGACAAAGCAGCGCTTGCTGCTTCTGCGTACAATCGACAATATTGTTGCTTTTTTTTTTACATGACTCGAAATATCCTGTCAATTCTTATTCAAAGCTGGGTTAACGTTATTGGAGAGTAAGCACAATAGCGAGGCGCCGAGTATATGAGTGATTGTGTCAAAGAATTCCTTATTGGGCACTACTTTTAACCTCCCTTCCTTCATTTAACCTGGATTCTTTAGAATGCTGGGTAGATTACCTTTGTAGAGGTATTCCTTTTATTGAATTAATCGTTGTTATTTTCTGTAACTATGACAAACTCCGCAGATACGACAAGCAATCGCCCCACGCGGCATCAAGATAACCCTGTCGTATTTTTTGACCTTTCAGTTGGGGATCAACCCATTGGTACTATCAAGATGGAGCTATTCAAAGACGTCGTCCCAAAAACTGCTGAAAATTTCAGGCAGTTTTGTACTGGAGAATACCAGCAAAATTTACTGCCTGTTGGCTATAAAGGATGCAGCTTTCATAGGATAATCAAGGACTTCATGATACAGGTGCTTTTGTACTGAAAACAATAATCTTCTTTCATCTCAAATTGTCACTTATGCACGAAATGTGCTGTATTTTCTGTTATGGTTAAGTCAAAGCATGCTGTCAGATTCTTATTATCAATATGTAGGAGATGCTCATGTGAACAGAGGAATTAATCGGGGAGTATAAGATTAGTATGTACTCATTCAGATATCTAAGATAGTTCTGCTCTGAAGTTCCTGATTTTGTACGTCAATTTGTGTGTTTTTTGGATCAAATGCTGCCTATTTCACTGAGAAAAGTATTGCTTAGTTTTTAGAACCAGTGGTATTGTAGAGATAGATCATCATATAGCTTTTACTTACAAAATTTTTTGCCATGCTACATGCGGGTCATTTTCCAGGGTGGTGATTTTCTTAAAGGAGATGGCACTGGATGTACGTCTGTTTACGGATCAAAGTTCAATGATGAAAATTTCGAGTTAAAGCATGACCGCCCGGGTCTTCTTTCCATGGCTAATAGTGGCCCTAACTCAAATGGATGTCAATTCTTTATCACTTGCAATAAGTGTGATTGGTTAGATAACAAGCACGTTGTTTTTGGTCAGGTGCTTGATTCTGAATCTATGCTTGTGGTACGAAAAATGGAGAGTATTTCGGTTACGGCGAGCACAAACAAGCCCAAGCTACCTGTCGTTATAACCCAATGTGGAGAGCTGTAAAATTTCTGAGTATTTTACAACTCTGGTTTGATTGCAAACTCTACTTTGTCACACTATGATATATGCTTTGAAAGGTTTTTGCAGCATGCATCACAGATTGGCAAAGCTAACTGTGTTAACAGCTCAAAGGGTACGTGCCTGTTTTTTTCTTCTCCGCTTCTACTTTGGACAAACGATATGAAAAATAAGTTGCTTTAGTCAGCTTTGTTTAATGTAAAACATAATTCTACACGCGCCCCTTCTTTGAGTAGCAAGGATTTCTCGCACTAAGTTGTCTGATCAAAAGTAATCCGCATCGTTTTGTTCATATAAGTCAGCTTTTTCTTGACAAGCATCGTCTGTTACAATGGCACAGCTTGAGTACACCATTGTTGTCCGATGAATTCTCCTTAATTGTATCGGATTTTTTTAATGCAACCCTGAATTTAGCATCGAATTTCTCGACATGCAAGGAATGATTTTCTTAACTTGCTGTTTCTTATAT
Organism: Cardiosporidium cionae; assembly: GCA_015476325.1. NCBI lineage: Eukaryota > Apicomplexa > Aconoidasida > Nephromycida > Cardiosporidium > Cardiosporidium cionae. The sequence continues at coordinate 14,169 of JADAQX010000524.1, forward strand.
CTTCATTTAACTTCGTTAACGAAAATGCGTATACATTAAACGATTGTGGATCATTCTTTCAACAGAGGGAGTTTAGTTACAGTCTTTAGGGTCCCTTACTAGGAGTAAAGGCAAGCTCAGGATAAAATGCAAAACTTGTCATTTTTGTTGCATTTGCCAACATTACGCAACGGTATAAATTTTTCCATCTACGCATTTCGTTCATAGCCATCATTTCTAATACATTGAAATTCCCTATATTAGGACACATGATACCGTGGTAGTTGCGAATGTTTGAAACACAAGAAGAAAAACAGTAGGATGTATGTAATTTTCCACAGTTTTAGTATCGTATCTATAATAGTTTGCGCGTAAAGACAGTATTAAATTTTGCGATTCAACTGAAACGGCTGCTTGAAAAATTAAGCAGCAAGGATAGTATAAGCCATCCACTTAAAATTTGATAGGACAGCACTATCAAAGTATTGCTCAATTTTCCGAGTTTAGCTTAGGTAAACCTTGTGAAATGGCAACCAAATTGTATTTTTCACGTAATATTGGTACATGCAATTCAACGCCATCCAATTGGTTGCCTGTCACGAATAGTAAGCAGAAATCAGATAAGCCATGCATTGGATACAAAGGTCTGTACAATGGGATGCAAGAGATGCTTGGGCAAAAAAAACGGAGTCTCCCTCAAAATCACACAGTATCAAAACATTTTTACCCAATGTGATCCAGTTATTTCGTACGTTATGCTGCCGACCAAAAAGCTCCAATTTCAAAGAATTTGGGCAAAGCCGTTCAATAATTCTGCAACAAAGTACAAGCATTTCAATGTACTATAAGGATAACGACCAAAAGAAGAACTACTACGAACGGTTGCAATAAAATAGATGCAAACTTGCAGAGAGCATTGCTACCACACGCATCGAAAAACAAGACCTTGCCTAATTTTTAAACAAAATGTTCAATAATTTTTTTGCCGTGACTATTGGAAAGGAAAATGACGGAAGAATCTCTAAAGGCGTTAATCTTAAAAAGAGGTCAAGAAATTTTGAAAAAGAGATGGTTTTCTCTTTCATGAAAATTGGAGTTTGCTAAGGAAAGAATCGAAGGTGCCAGAAAGTAGTAGAAACGCTTCTGAAGCAGGCAGCAGTAGTGAAAATAGAATGTGTAAACTTTTTTTCCAAGGTTCAATTCCCCTAACAGAAAATAGCTTGTTGCTTCATTCATTACCAACTGATTTTACCTATATATTTCATCTGGTTTTCGAGAGGTTTCTCTCACTTCGGACACTATCACATCGCAATCCAAATTTTTGTTGACTTGGATATTTCCTTTCATACCAACTAAGCAATGCTCCTGCAAAGAGAATATTATAAAAGATACACCGCTAATCATTGGAAATGGTAATAAGATTACCGTAATTTTTAAATGACCACACAAGACTAATACATGAAGCAATTTAAAACACTTTATAGCTTTTCTGACAAAATTCAAAAACTGCAACTCTTCTGTTGATTCAAAAAAATACGTTTTAAATTAAAGTACCTTAGAATGATTCAACCAATGCCCCGTTCGGCCAGTACGAATTATCCGCTGAAGCTGATTTGTTTTCACCCAAACAATTTCTTCTACACGATGATACCCCCATAACTACGCAAAAAATTATTAACTCCCAGTTCAACAAAATAAAAAATATAAAGGAAAAAGTAGAGAAATATTTTCTCACGCTCATTTTCTCTACATCTAAGCGCATTTCATGGCCTCTGCTAGTAAAAAAATGAAATATTTTTACAGCAGATTTGCTTCACGTTTTTTAAATTGATTTATTCCAAAATGCACATCGCGAAGATAATGACTTCCCATAGATTGTTAAAATAAAATACAACTCCATTGCAAAATATATGAAAAATGTATTTATCCTAATCCAGTGGACACAAATGCTCTTGAACTCATATTAAAATGCAGTAAGCACTATTTCACAGACCTCCATACACTCTCGAGCTAATTCCATAGCTCTTCCTGTGACCCATAAGAAAAGTAGCCCTTCTTGTTGGATCTGATTTATCTTTAAAGAAGTAAAAAAGAATATAATACCAGTATTTATTTTCATTTTTTCAAGAACGGACGAAGGAAAGTCTAATTTATTCGTTGCTATCAAAAATAATTGCAGTGAAAGGGTGGGTAAACCATTGCAGCAGAAAGTGCAACCACAAGGCAATCAAATGACTCCTTAAGTCTATACTGGGTGATTACAATGAAGAAGGATTTTAATTTCTATGCTCTCCTCCTCTCCTAAGCAAAGATAGGTGACTGAAAACTGAACTCTAGGAAATAATAGCAACAAAACATGAGTACTGAGCAAAAATATTATATACTTGAAGCCCACGCATTTCTTGATCTGTCATTGTTCCGTATGGAAGATCCATGTGAATATCCCAAGGCGGATCGGCCATAACTACTGTAATGTTCACATGACGCAAAAAAGAGACATCAAATTTACTGCAAAACAAATCCACAAGTAGAATAAAAAATGAGAGTAGAAAACGCAGAACATAACATTCACTGCATAAATGAAATTAAAAAACAATCTACTCAAAATGGATTAAAATTATAGGAAAAAAAATTCAATTCGTCTAAAATCAAGTATATATTTCCGGGAGGAAAATTCTTAGCTAAACACCAAAATAACTTGGAAAAAAATACGGAGAAGTTTCACTCGCTCGTAGTTTCAAAAAAGATAGCACGCACATCTCGTAGAACGCTCAAAGTTGCTGCTTGTAAATAGAGTAGTGTGGCAATCACCACAGAAGGTAGAATTTACATATTAAGCGTCATAAAATTTATACCGAATATCACAACGAATCCATTGGGCAGGAATATCTTCAACAGAAGATTCTGTGACTGTTCCTATATCGTAGGGATTGGCCAATTTCCTTCAAGCAGATGAGACCCATGTATAAGGGCGTATGAATGAAACCTCGTAAGTAGCTCTTCAATTTGTATATTAAATGAGTACATCAGAATCGGAGGCGACTTTGCCACGTTCATCTTAAATAGACTCTGTCACCTTTAATCTATACATGGAAGATTCTTTTTGATAAAATAATGTACTTACCCATGAGATGCAACATTAATCCTCCTATCCACCTCATAGTGGACGAATTTACAAGTTTCTATGTGACGGCAAGTATCAAGGTATGAGCAATCTCCCAAAGATGGGTCTGCGAGAAAGAAAGTGTACACTTCAATAAAAAAATCAAGATTGCTATGCCTATTTTCCTGCATTTACTAAACCAACACGTTTAACCCTACATTTATACTTTTGTGTAAAATATACCCTATAACATTAAATTGCCGCAGAAAAATTAAGTGAAATAAAGTTACCGGTGTGAGGGAGTATAATCCTCCGAAAGTGTACCTGATGATACATGCACATTAGGAAAATTAGGAAAATAAAGGGAAAGTTGGATTTCTGTTTCAAAAAAATTGTAATAAAGATACAGAAATGCCACCCAAGAATGCTGATAATTTTCAAATTCAAATTAGAAAAGATTATCTTTGAAAAAAATTGTAGCTACCAGCAACAGAGAGATGCAGCTAGATACTGCATTTTTGAGCGACAGCATTTAGTAATTCAATAAGAGGAATACTAACACGTGTGTTTCTCTCCTGAAATTCCAAACACAAGCATACCTCTTTGCTTACCCCATGGCACACTTCCTCTAATCATTAGTCTTACACGTATTATTCCTCTCCTCTTCATTCTATCTCAATACAAGACGATACAAACGTAAGGTAGCAACCGAAACTCTTTTTTTAAAACCATGGCTAACATTTTCACAAGGAAAAGGAGAATGGGAAATTCTGCAACATTCTTCCTGTGTTCCATGAATACAGATTTCACGTAACTGTGTGCCTTGCTTATTTTGAAAACCCCGTGCAGTAATAGTCTGACGCGCTGTGGGCTCTGCTAGAAGCTGACGCAACTCTTCTCCTGTATCAAGTAATCGTTGCTCCTAAGGAATAAGGTGCATAAAAACAAAAACAAGAAGATTAGAGTAAGGAGAAGGGGGTCAACAATAAAGTTGATGACAAGCGGCGAATGCTAAAGAGGCTTCGCTGAATTTCTAAACTAAGTGGCGTAGATAACGTTAAAGGCGAACACCCTTTGGATAGAGAAAGTCTTTATACTCTTGATGAAACTCTAAAAAAATAAACATAGTCCTCACCAAAGGAGAGAGGTTTGTATTGATTTGTTACAGGTAAATTCAAATAAAGGGTAGAGTGCACACTTTCTTCACAATATAATACTAGGGACCCATCCACAAGGCCATTTACTCACAAAAAAATTATGATGAGATTAACTTGCAAAAGCAAATTGAACCATGACAGACAACTCAGAGTAGAATCAACAAAGTATTTCTACGAGTAATAAAGGAGACATATTCTAAAATCGCTCTTGATAGATTTCAAAAGGACTTAAAATAGCCTCCTCCTTGCAAATTGTGGGAAAATACTTGCATACTAATACTTGGGCAGTTAATCTTGTGTTAAAGCCAGCGTTTGTGACTAAAAGCACATGGATTAGCCTCACTTACTCGTGCAGATGGGGCGTTTACCAATGCCTCCAAATCCATCTGATCTTGCTCTTCTACTCGATGTAGTGTAGCTAAACCTGCTGTAACACGTTAAACACATGACTAGAAAGTGTGTTCCAGTAGGGATAAGTTACCAATTTTTGTTTTCTCCAGCCGTACCCTGTTACAAAATTTGTGCGCTCAGTTTTAGTTAGACTTTTTCCTAAAGCATACAATTTTCTCGTCAGATAGACATAATTTTAGATAATTCTATGCATCCTACCCGCTGAAGGAACTACAGCGCGATTAAGCCACTGCGAACGAAGTGGAGGAATAAAACTAGTTTCGATACCCGATGAAGTAGAGGTGGGATCAAAAGGTATACGTGGATCATTCATAAGCCGAGGAAGAAACGACTCTACAGGACGAACATTGTTATGTGGGCTATTAGGAATGTATCCTGGAGGGCCATGAGTACCTGGCTGCTGCCACATTTCTGCATGGCATTGCCCATATGATTGAGGGTATGAACTTTCTCCCGTAAAAAAATTAGCGTTAGCACTACTATTCCATTGAGAAAGAAGCATTTCTGATAACTCATTCCGAAAAATTTTGACAACTACAACTGTATTTCCAACCTCTTCAAACGCTAACATTGGGACACGGAGTAGAACAGATCGGTAATCAGTTGAATCAATTTCGCCATCATATTGAGGATGGCTCTCTTTGCCAGCTAAATATTTCACAAGACGGTTCAATATGTCTACTTTAATTTGAAATTTGTAACGCATTTTGGCTTTATAAAAATCACGAAGATGCCGCACGATAGAATTAGTATCTACAGGAAAATCAAAATGGAAAGGAGAGCTGGTAGATAGTAATGCAAGCCCTAATGTTATGAGCAACTCTCTCGTATTTGTTGGTGGACGGTCAGAAATAACGAGCCGCGGATCGATGGGTGACTCAGGACACAAAATAGGGTCTACTAACACAGACTTTGGGGCTATCTGCTTGTTCCCCAGCTTGTATTTTTCAGAACCATTGTGAAGATGCTTTTTGTGAAAGGGTACGGGATAGTGATCATCCTTATGAGGTGTCCGTCTCACATGGCGCTGAGTATCGACATGTTCAGGAAGAATTGAGGCACAAGAACGATCGATCTCTCTCAGACCTATTACGGATGAGCCTTTTAAGTCACCATGAAGATGGCTGGGAGAAACACCCAAATCATGACTACAATAATTTCCCGCCTGAGAATTTGATCTTTTAGTTGGAATTGCAGCAGTGGTATGGTCTCCTTCTGACTGATAAGATATGAGCGATTCATCGTGGCCGGATTTAAAACGTTTTCTCTGCTTTGTCATAGAATGGTCCAATGAGGGCAGGAAATCTCTGCTTTTTGATCTTTTATTAGCATGGAGCGTTGCTGCAAGACTGTGATGAGGATATTCCGGAGCTGGAGGAGGCCTGTCAGCGGCAGTTGGTGAACTGATGCTCTCTGAGGCAGGATAAGTGCTGTTGAGATAATCTATTCCATGGCCAAGCGAAGATTCTTCAAAAATCTGCTGTGCTTGGAATTTCCTTTTTGAGTATTTCGCTCGTAGTAGCGACATTGGTTGAAAAAGACACTAATCAGTGCAACGACAGTAAAACAAAGGGTATTGTCAACCTACTGGGCCACATTCGAAACAGATATATACAGTTTTTAGTTGTATGAGGATAGTCTTTCTAAAAAATGCATGCCAATTCCAAAATCAAAAAAGAATAAGGTACGCTTATGCGGCTGTCAAAACAAGTGTGACATGCCTTATACCAAGTTGTTCACAATCAGAAATACTAGAAAAATTCCAAATTCGTTTTGGAAGCACTTAACCTGCGAGTACAAACAGGGAGAAACGAAGTTAGACGTATTTATAAGCAATCACTTTACTAAGATGACTTACTTTTTTATTTATACGCTTCCGAGGCAGCCTGCGATGAAGTGATACGAGCGCCTTATGTGACAGCTCAGAAGGGAAACGGCGTGCGGTCATTATAAAGATTTTGACAATTTAAAACCAGATAACACCGTCGATAGTTTTATTATCAGGGCTGCAAAACATTAAAAGAGCATCCGGTTGAAACTTTCCGAAATTTTACATTACTCCAGTTTAAAGTGAAAAGAACCCACATAAGGAGCAATTTGTTTAAGCATTGACAAGTGTTTTCAAAAAAAGTGCGAATGTGCTTTTTCGATGAATGCCGTTTCGTCTGTTTATCACTCGCAATTCCGTTAGCAACGAAAACAAAATGACGAGGCATATTCTATGCGTCAGGAAAATTTTCAATATGCTGCATTTTTGAAAATATATATAAAAATAACAAACAATTTCTGTGGTAGTGATTGCAGTAGCTATTAAGCTGCAAGAAGTGGAAATATTGATATTGTGCAATATTTAGTAGATAAAGGATGTAATATTAATGCTGTGGATAATGGTGGCAGAACTCCTTTACATAGAGCTGCATTGTATGGAAATATTGATATTGTGCAATATTTAGTAGATAAAGTAGTAAATTATCTAGGTGCATTAAGGTATAGGGATATAATTTCTACGTTATCAACTGTGGCTAGAGCGGCTTAGTTTCATTTATTCGAATATATTTTGTAAAATTTAATGATATTAATATTACATTTTGTAAGCTGGAAACTCATATTTAATACAATTAAAAATATATTATTTGTGTTAAGAAGTATTATTTGATGTTTATGCTATCAACAGTTATATAATTATTTATTATTTGTTTTACTATATCAGCAATGTGGAGTGGCAGATTTGGTAGCGGCCCTTGATGAAGGAAATAAAAAATAAAATAGAATCACGTTATATTTAATCGTTTTTTGCTAAGTAAAATGAAAGAATGCACGATTTTCTTTTGTATAATAAATTTCCGTCAACAGCAAATGTTTGCGTAGAGTAAGATTGATTTATCCTAATGAGGAAATATAAAAAAGTCCCTCCTTGTTGACTGAGAAAAGTAATCTATTCAAACGTTCAGCAGCATAAAAGAATACTGCAGTATAATCAAGCGAAGGTGATAAGTATTAACTAGCAAAATGCGGCTAATTCATGTAGTAACCTTTCTTAGAAAATTCACGTTCACGCAATGATTAGTCAGAAATAAAAATACACATCCCTTTTTAAGTTTCGGTGTCTTCATTGCTAGAGTAACAATGAAACAGTAAAAAGTAAAGATTATAAACGCATCAAATAGAACATACATTTTTTGTAAGGAGGTAACGGTAGTTCGATACAGAAAACTCATTGCACTTTTCAACGTCATTTGCAACTGACCTTTGAACACTTAAGAAAAAAAAGCAAATTCATTCGTTCATGTGGAGGATTTTCACTTCATTCCAAAAAAGTATTTTGATGTAACTTAAAGAATATTTACGCAAACCATCAATGCATTTATAGCCTGCTGGTTTTTTATTTTATAAAACAATTTTGGTTGTTTAAAAAATTTAACCGCTTTGTTGCTTCTTCTTGTTCAAAGTTTCGGTCGTGAGGTGTTGTGTCATGACTTATTTTTTGGAACACACTCTCTCGGGCTACTTTAGCGCCATTATGTATTTGCTTGCGCGAACGAACCAGTTTGCCGTTGGAGAATTATCTTCCTCGAAGAGGCAAACGAGGATTTTCTGCCACATGTAGGAATTTGTTTTGATAACGCATTTTATATTTTTAAGACACGAGGCAGATTGACAAAAACTTTATTCTGTATTTTGGGAGGCATTGTACTTTTATGTTTTTCCTAATTGCATTCTTTTACGCAGCCTCAATGTTTCGTCGTCTCTCTGAGTATTAATAACGATATTTTGCTTTTTGTTGCCCAGTAATTTTTTCCTTCTTATAGTTGACACTAGTAACCCTTTTTGTATTGGCCACTTAAACGATTCTCTTTGAAGCTCAACTTTTATTCCATCACCCCCTTGCAATGTCGCATTTGCACGGTGATATTTTGAAATTTCTCCCTTCTCTACAATCAAAGATTGACGTGGCTTCCTCATATTGGTCTAATTTGTGGACAGGGGACGAAAGAAATCTCCACAATAAGGAGGAATTGACTTTCAAAAAGTTTGAATACTCCATGGCAGCACTGTCGTCTTCTCCCATTTCGCAAAAAATTGAGCCATTTCCCTTTTCCGCTGGCACTTGGTACCGACAAGATGCTTACAACAAGTGGGTGAATCTGCAAATACGTTTCGGCAAGGATATCTCCAAGGCACAACGTAAGCGGATAGTAATTGTTGGAGCGGGTTGGGCAAGCATCGCTTTTCTTTCTCACATTGACGTCTCAAAATATGACGTGAAGATAGTGAGCCCGCGCAATTACTTTGCTTTTACCCCACTACTTCCTTCTGCTTGCAATGGTACTTTATCACCTGAAGCATGCATGGTTCCTATAAAGCATTTTACAAAGAGAGGTGGAAAGAAGGTAATGGAATATTACGAAGCCAGAGCCTCTTCTTTGGATGTTGAGCATTCGAAGATCCATTGTGAAGGGACTGATGGAAAGGAATTTGATGTTCCTTTTGATTATTTACTTCTAGCTGTTGGCGCAGAAGTGAATACTTTTGGAATACCTGGTGTCCGTGAGAATGCACTTTTCCTCAAAGAATTGGAACATGCGAGGGAAATTCGAAACAAAATGTTGCTTAACTTAGAGCTGGCTAATATGCCTGGAGTATCGGAGGATGAAAAGCGACGTCTGTTACACTTTGTAATAATAGGTGGGGGACCAACTGGAGTTGAAGTAGCTGCTGAATTATCTGACTTCTTGCGAGAAGACTGTAAGAAAGCCTTTCCCGCCTTACTTCCTTTTATACAGGTTACGATTATTGAAATGCTCCCTCGCTTGCTGCCTGTGTTCTCAGAAAAAGCCAGTAAGTTTTCATTTGAAAACCTTTCGTCGATGGGTGTAAATATTTTGCTACAAACCCAAGTTATTCGAATTGATGAACGACAGTTAACTGTCTTGAAAAAGAATTCCTGCCCAGTGGATGCTGCTAAAGATGTCGAAGGGAGACAACTTGGAAGTGCTGAGGTAGTTCTACCACACGGTATGGTAGTGTGGGCTTCAGGCGTTGCGCAAACTCCTTTCGCAAAGCTTTTACTGTCAAGCATACCAGAGCAGAAGGGTAATCGGGTTTTACGGGTGGACCCTCATCTCCTTACTCATGGGACTAAAAATGTGTACACTCTTGGTGATTGTGCTTCTATAACTCCTTCAAAACTAGAGAATTTGGCAGATGTTCTATTTGCGGAAGCAATTCATCATCCATCAAAAGCTGGGAGTGATTTTCTTTCCAAGAAAACCACAAAGGGGTTACACCTTGAATTTCCACAGTTGAAAGAAAATAAGTGGGATTTTAAGAAGAAACCAAGAAGAAACAATATGACACTGGATGAATTTAAGGCATATCTTAAAGAAATTGATAATGCTTACATGTCCCCGGCTCCTACTGCACAAAATGCCAAAAAACAGGGGACTTACTTAGCCACTGTATTTAATTCGTACTTATTTGATGATGAAAAGTTGCATGTTCCCATCTATGAGGAGACCTGGGATGGCTCTATGGCATATGTTGGAAAGAATAGAGCAATTCTCGACCTTCCTTTCACCTCTGTATGCGGTGGATTTTACAGCGGATTTCTGTGGAAACTTGTTTACTGGAAGATGGTGTATAGCATGGAAGCAAAACTAAGATGCGTAGAAGATTGGTTTAAAAGCAGCATTTTTGGGCGGAACCTTGGAAGGGAACGCGCAGTAAAATGATAGAAGCTCTGAAAAGCGATGCTTACAGCTGAGGTTTGTTTCTGCTATGCAGCTTCGTTGTACGCGTTCATTACTTGGCTGTTGTCATCATGATCACTTTCTGTAGTTTTTCCTCGCCTTTGATTTAAAAATCATTTTTGGGAAAAAAATAGTTAACGCATAGTTTTTTTTTTCATTCTATATTTGTGCCAAGAAAAATTGCGGGAATCGGATTTTTTGCTAATGTTTTGAACATATTTTTCACAGTTATGTAAGTTTTGTTTTGTTTTGTTTATTCTGCTGTCTCTGTAGGGTTTCTTTCCGAGATTACTCATACGTTAGTTAGATTTTTATCATTTTTCGAATCAATTATCCGTTTACCAGCTATTTATGATCAAGCTGCTTTATCTTATGGTACATATCACTGTAAACAAAAATGAACGTTTTTAACTTTTCTTGATTTGATTGAAAAATCAAGAAAACTTGATGTATTTTTGTGTGTACTATTATTATGCCACACACCTGTAATAGTATTATGTTTTATATGCTCTTTCTTGAGCATTTAGTTCGTTAAAATATCAGGCAGGCTTTTTAGCATTCCTGTTGTATCATGTTTTTATTATTTCACTGTACCATGAATATTCCTATTAAAGCCATTTTGTTTCACTTGATTATTTTTCGTTTTGTGATTTATGTGACAGCATGAAAGAAGCGATTTTCTATCGAACCCATAATATATGCAACCTCTTGTTGCTGCCATTTACCAGTCCCCTTCTCGACTGCTAAAACAGTTTTCTTTTCATTTCACTTTGCACAACACTGTTGTAGCGTTCTGGTTAATGGGTGCGTACATGTAGTATAATAGTGGTCTTGTAGGAGTTTACTTGCTATTTCGAAGTCGAAGTCCCACATGAATAAGTGATGAAGTGAAATTTTTTAACGGCTGTAGTTTTTCAGATGTGTTGCAGAACCCGTTTTATATATTGCGGTAAACGAAAGAATGATTTTTTGTTTCCGTTAAGATATTTTTGTGAAGCTAACGGACTGTGGTATAGTAATCCGCGTGAATTATATATTAAGAACTAATTGAGCGCGACGTAGCAATCACTGCGGGATTTATTCCGAAATTTTGATAGTAATGTTAGCGCGGTTTGCCAAACTAGTAATTAGACCAATAAAAACGTTCACATGGACAGGCTTATTTCTTGCATTACATGAGTAATGTGCATGAATCAGGAATTTTGCGAATAGTTGAGCTGTGGCATTTTGAGCGATTTTGTTTCCTTTGAAATTTCATCGAGAACCTCGTAAGATTTTCTTTAGGCTAAACCTGTCCTTGAGTTTAAGTTTTGATTGAACATACATTAGTTGGACTTTTTGTTTTTACAAACAAAAGAGAATGAACGCAAGTTATAACGCCGATCCAAACGAAGGCTAGAGAAACTATGCTTTTCAAAATGTTCAAGTTACTTGGCACTCATCAGTAATAGTCTAAAAAATATCTTCTTGATTGTTAATCTTTTAAAAAAATTGCTTGCTTGTATTATAAATAGTGCTACTGACATCTCGCAGTACCATCCAATTGTTCTAGATAATGACGGAAATATTTTTCTTGATCCACATAATGAAAAAAATAGAATCCGTTGAAGAAGCACTTATGTTTTACAAACTTTGTTGTATGGTTTGACTGATTTATCGGAGTGTGTGTTCTTTTACCTATTCGTTCATACCTAAATTTTACAGTTCATTTGGTATGGGAATTCCATAATAACCACCTCTTGAACAGTAGCAGAGCTCCCAGATTATCCGCAATAGTCTACCTAAACATAGATTTTATATCCTTTGAGAAAAATGCTGCGGTTTCATTTTTAAACACCAAAGTTGGCAATTTTAGTATGTAGACTAAATTTGAGCTTCAAAATGGCGTACATTGGGAATGTTTCTTTCCTATTTCCATCACAATTCAATATGTAACTGTTTATAATCCCAAACAGAATGAGAGATGCAAAGTCGGCAAAAACAATATAACAAAATGATGTTTGCATCAGCATGCTTAGTATAATTAAGTTCCACCGAGGGTAAATTTATTAAGTCAATTCAATTGAGCTTCGGCTTATTTGTGTATTCAATAATGATCGCCAAGGATTAATTTTTTATTGCAACCCAGGCAAACACTTTATGATTCAGTGACTTTTATCAAAAAGAAGGAAATGACTATTAAACATGATTATAAGAACAAAAACGGACTTTGTTTCACCGGAGGAAAATAACATTAAAAATACATTTTTTTAATGCAGAGATAAGTCAATGGAATGGTGGTCGCAAATTAGGCACCAACTGAAACTCCATTCTGATACAAAATCCTATCGAACTGAATTAAAGGAAATTGTGCTTAAGTTCGGTAATTAGCTACTTTAGTTACGCGAGATAGAATGTTCAAATTGATGATGGAGATAGTTATCTTGTGATAATGGTTAAATAGCACATTTTATCTGTTCTCAAGGAAATTGACTCGATTGCCTATAGTTACTCTCGAGTCATTATCTTGTGAACTGTCGATTTTGTTTGTTTGTGTTACTATTGAGATATTCTTAGTTCTCCCTGTTGATCTATGATGAGCGAATGCAAGAGATAAGCTCTTCAGTGTAGATGGGAGTTGAATTTACGTGAGACAATAAGTAAACAATTGTACAGATAATGTGGCAAACAATTTCAAGCAGTAACGAAGAAATTTAAGAACATGCAAATTATAAATGTTGAGTAATATTTAATCGAGGGAATATTGATAGATTAAATATGCTAAAATAAGTTAGGCTGCAATAGTTAAAATAAAATATCTTCTTCCTAATTACGTATAGATATTTTTGTCAGTAGAAAAGACTAGAATAACAAGACTGATTTTACTACCTCCCCTTTTAGCTCCGACTCTGCGTTTACTCCTACGAGTATGTTAGTTGTCAATGTTCTTGGTTGCTCGTCAACGTCGGTTGTATTTGTGCGCATTCAAATACATACCTAGTCCACTCGTACCTTACTTTCCACTACTTCTCGGGCTATTCCATAACTACTTTCCGCATGGTTTAACTTAGTCTTAACATATATCATTTCATTAACTCACCTTCATTCCTACACTACTTACTCACGGTATAATTACTTAACCTAAGCATTAATTACTTAACCTAGCATTAATTAACAGAATTAGACATTACTTATCCGCTTACGCTACAATTCCGCTCGTTACAGTTTGTCTACAGTAATATAATTGTTTACCATTGATCGATTTTATTTTTGCAGTAAACAAAAAAATAAGCGATGAGCTGTGCAAACGTTTAGACTGCGTGTTTAAACTACATATCCCTCTAATTCAATGCTGCAGATGTATAGAAACAAAACAAAAAAGAAACAATACTTAGGTGTGTACTCATCAAATCTCCAAAATATTAGAATTATCCCTGTAAAATATAGATTTTACAATAGTAGGGTATATAATGTCGAGGGTAAAAAGAATAGAAAGTAAAACTGCAATCAGGGAGTCCTTGAGCTGATTTGCCAAGAATGGATTCGATGGTGTGATTTAGTGAGGGTGTAACAGTGTAACAATCTCAAATTAGTCTACGCAGTTCCCTAGTTTATAGAGTAGCGTGGGTTCTTGTTAATTAATAAAATTTCACTCGCTGAAATGACGAAGAGTAACTGCTGTAACTCAGTCTTAACTTTTTTGTTAACTTACACATATTGCCGGATACGTTGTACGTACCTGGCATATAAAAAACTATATAACTAAAGTATGTGCAACAATCAGATTATTGTGATGGGTGCAGTGAGTAAGTTCGTAGAAGTTTAATACCAGGTTTTATGATTCAGATAATTGTAAGTTTGATGATTGAGATAATTGTAAGTTTGTTTGATATGCAATAACATTGAAAGGATGTAAGCGGGAGTAGATGAAGGTTAACGATACCTTAAGTAGTAGTAAATTAAGGACGAAATGATTAGGATTGTATTTGAGTGCACGGAAATACAATCCGACGCGCGAGTAGTGATAACTAACTTAACCCCCGATTAAAGTGAGGAAAGAGGACTTTCTTTTCGCGTAATGTTTTTACTTAGAGTTATCGGAATATTCTTCAAGCAGTTTAGGTAAGAAGACTTAGTAAGTATTAACTCTCGCTTCAGGAATTTCTTTTATTAAGCATTTTGTTTTACATACAATATCTTCTTTGCCCATTCCCGCTACGCATGCAATTATACTAACATTTCAGCAGATTCGGCAATCAAGTAAAAATCATCATTACAGTATGTTGCCACAATCATACTTCGCACACCACAATCGCGAAAAAGAGAACGGCAACTTTCTTAGATCACCGCCACCACACGGAGAAAAAGTATTGAATGATTTCAAAGTTATTTTTTACTTCTACGAAGCGAGGGATTCGCTTCCACTACAAAAACACTCGCCGCAAAAAAGTTCTATAACTTCAAGCTCTAAAGTAAAACAACTTTGAAATAACGGAATAGCAAAACCTGGTTGTTGTGACTCACTAACTTATCCTTTTTGCTTGATTGTGTTACGAGATAGTTAAGTTAATTTCATGCAATTGTTGCGACTCACTGCTGCTCTACAATTGTTGTGACTCACTGCTGCTCTACAATTGTTGTGACTCACTGCTGCTCTACAATTGTTGTAAGCGCATCATTCGCTGCTCCGCGTAATTATTATTAAATATTAAATACTTCGCTTTATCGCTAAGTTGGCTCGGAAAGTTTATGCTTTTCAATTCTCTGAAACATTGCTTGTAAGGTTTGTCTGTTACAAAACTAATTTCATGAGCGAAAAGACATAACATTTTGAAAGTATGTGTACACAACACATGCATCAGGAGAAAATATATTGGATAATATTTCAGCTTGAGTTGTATTGTTGTCTCTGTGGCAGCACACAATAGGAACATTTTTGTTTTGTGATGACCAAACGATAACATTAGAGAATAGGGGAAGGAATATAATAGGTATTGCGCCTGTTTTGTCCTGTTGCGCTCGCCTCAACCGCTTTGCACTGCTTGTTTGCCTACCGCAGCTGTTTCCCCCTACCTCCCCCCGTGTTCTCGTTTTCCAATTGAAATGCTTCTAGTAAGGGTAGAAAATATCATTGCTGTGAATGCATCTATTAAAGTTGCCCAAAAGTTTATCAAGACAGTTGCATTATTCGATAGCAATGTTTAATATTGAAACTACTCTTTTTCGACTGATACATATCAGCTTCACAGGTTTCTACGCGTGTCTTATGAATAAACCTACCCTTTCTACCTTGCGATCTTTCTTCTTTACCTAATTTTACACGTCTTCACGCCGCATTAATGCCCAGCTTGTTCAAGCTACACTATGTTTGTATTTATATGCTTTCTGTAAACAAATGCTTTATCTAGAAGCATCTACTACTATTACTGATTGCGCAGAATACCGTTTTTGGGATTTTGATTACGGAGCATCCCAAACGTACAATTTGAAACACGTGTCTTGTACCATTTTTAAGCCGCATTGTAATCATGGGAAAAGTATGTGCTGCCATTGCAATTTGTTTTTATTTTTGTGCTACGCGTTAAAACCCTCATTCCTTTCATTAATGCTGCTTTTTGCTTGTCAGTTACTTAACGCTGTTATCTTTTAATCCGAAATACGAGTGATACATTTGTACTTTCAAACTTGCTGCACTTTTAAAGAGAAGAGCAAGGAGCATCTGGGGTGCTTTAACAGTTTATTTGAGCTACTTTCCTTTTCAGTTTTTAGATTTTTCCGAACGAGTGAATGCTTTTTGTCTTCTGCTTGATTTTGAATTGTCCGTGAGAGCCCGAAAATCCTTATTGATGTTGGTGGACCCTGTTTGTTAGCAATTCTTTTTTCTTTTTGTGGTATATGCAAGCGCACTTTTTGCTACCACGAAATTTGTTTCATTTCGCCTTTAGTTTTTCTCTCTGTACTTGGTTCAAGTACGCGCTAAACCTACCTATGGAAATATTTGTTTATAATTTGTTACGAGCGCAATTTTTTTGTTCTCAGGATTTTTACAAAATACTCGGTGTCAGTAAAACAGCTACTGATGCTGAGTTGAAAAAAGCATATCGTACTCTAGCTCTCAAATGGCATCCTGATAAGCACGCTGATCCCCATGAGAAACAGCAGGTGGATGCTTCGATTGTAGCGCAACTCTGGAGTGCGGATATCTTTTTGCATTTGTATTAAGGAATTCAATGAAATGTATTATACTTCGTAATTTATGTGGTATCAAATTAATCTTCTTGTGTTTTTATGCGGGGTTAAAATTGCGGTGCATAAATTGGACAATTTTTATGACGTTCCATTGATGAATTTGTGCCCATCTGCATAAAATATCGTCACTTTACATTAACAGTTTTTTTTTTGCAAATCCCTCCGTATTTTTAGCCTTATTTTTCTTTCGGATACAAATTGCTGCAATGTTTGTTGGGTAGAGGAAATGTCGGCAGTTTAGTGATTTTGTGTATTTGATTTTACAATTGAATGGTCAGCCTGCTTATTTCTGTGACTTTTTTAGGCTGAGGTAAAGTTTAAAGATATCTCTGAGGCTTTTGATGTACTTTCGGGTAAGTGTGACTGAAGCTTGCAAACAAAATACTGTTAATATACAACCAGAGGTGCTTAATTCAGTTGGAGGGATAAGTTTGCGTTGACTTCATTACAGAATGTTCCTCTATTATTTTTTCCTGTGTTTTACCAATAGATAAGGAAAAACGGAGAACGTTCGATTCTGGTGGAGAAGAAGCATTGAAAATAGGGGGTGGATCCTCTGCAGGTTTCAGCTTTAGATACGGTAAAACAGCTTAGAATGCCATTTTTGTGTCAAAGCCCAAATCTTGAAGTATGAGTTATATTGGTTGATTTTTCCTAATTAATTGTCTGTGCTATTGTTTATCGCAGCTCCTGCGGATCCAAATGCTGTTTTCGCAAAGCTGTTTAGCTCAGACCCAGAGTTAGGCAAGATATTTGGGTGTTTCCCTTCCCGTGACAAATTTGCAGATGCGCCAGTTGGCCGTGCCATATATACCGGAAATGGCCAACCTGACAACAAAATCAACAACATCGATTTATTCGTCTCATTAGAGGACCTTTTCATGTAAGAGTGCTACTTTCACTTTGTATGATGTTTCATTTCACGGGGGAATCCAATTTTTATAAAGAATTGTTATATCTATTGCACTACCCGCTGATTTGCTCATCTCAAATTTTACTTTGTTTGTATGCACGTAGAGGAACAACCAAGAAGATGAAGGTTACCCGACAACGGTAAGCATTATTCTTGTTTCCTTTGAAATTTAAAATGTACAAGTATTTGTAAACCCTATCGGTCGTAGAATGATAAATTATGTGAAGTTATTTGTCAATATTCTATATCTTCAATGTTGTTTTTTAGATTCACGAAAGGAGTACCAGGCAGAGATGAAAAAATCTTTTCCGTTGAGATTCGAAAGGTGTGTAGAACACATTTCAACTGTTTCTATGCCATAATTACTTTCATTTTGGGGGAAAGAATTTTTTTTTATTGGTTCATTTTTGCGTAGGAACTATAAGAACTTGTTTTCATAACATTTCTTTTCTTGCGTAATTTAGGGATGGAAAGATGGAACGAAGTAAGTCAGAGATGTTGGCATATTTTATGCAAGAAACCGCTTTGTATTCCCAAGTTTACTCTACTACGTATTCATTTACGTTACTTGATTTGCAGAATAATTTTTGCTGGCAGCGGACATCAAGCTTCACCTACCTCTCCCGCCGCTGATTTAGTTTTGTAAGTTAATATCATTATAGCATTCTGTTATTTCTTCCATGTCTTTATTGGTTCATTCCGTTGTGAGGCTGACCTTAGCTGTTGCTTTGTATTCTCTTATTAGTTAAACAGATTAAATATAAACCGTTGCTATAAATTTCTAATGTGTTTATTTGTCCACTTCTTGATGGTAGTATCATCAAAACAAGGCAACATGCTCGTTTTGTTCGCGCCGGAAATAATTTATTATATAAATATAGAGTCAACTTGTTAAAGGTAAACTGATAGGTAGTTCCACCTTTTATTCGAAGACACATTTTACTTAGTGAAGAATGCTCATAAATCAATTCGAACATTTCATATCTTGCAAATCTATTTCAAACAAATTTTTGAAATGTGAAAGCGTATGCCCATAGTTTATATTTTTTGCAATGAAATGATTCCATCGCTTTTCTTAATTTTTTACTTCATTCGGCAGGCTCTAACCGGATTTACTCTCATGATTGAATGTTTAGACGGGCGCCTCAAGGAAGTCCCCGTTGATGAAATTGTTAATCCTCGTTCACGAAAAGTTTTGGCGAATGAAGGTACGTAAACACAAGAGAATTTTTAGTGTGCCATTGTGATATCAAGAGTAGGCGCTTCCTTCCCTTAATTTTTGGCCCAATGCTTTCTTTCTTTTTGGTTTTAGAAGTTTAATGTGCTTATATTATATTGAAATAATCCATTTGTTGTTTGATAAAACTTGTATCTGCGTTTTGCTGTGGGAGCAAAATGTTTTACGGATAGATATCCTTCCATGTGTGGTTTGGGCTTAGCTAGTTTCTCTTATATAAGTCCGGTTCCCTTCGTGAAAAGGGTGCTAGAGATGTGTTTTCTGCTGCTACTCTTTTTTTATGCACACACCTAGCTATGGTATCTAACAATTTGAGGAAGGATTCAAGAAGGATGGGCTACTTGATTATGCAGTAGATAGGAATCGCTTTTGTGCATTTTCTTGCGTTTTGGATAATAGCGCTTGAATATTTTTTGTCTCTTGATGTTAGGTATGCCTATTACAAAGAACACTTCTGAAATGGGTGACATGATTATTGAATTCGATATTGCTTTTCCCAAGTAATGACTGCAATCATATTTTTGTGTGGATGTTATTGGTTCACTTAGTTTCTCATTCTTTGTTGTGAAAGTACCGAATGGTTTTCTACGCTTGGGCATGAAATGCAGTTAAATTTGTGTAGCCACAGTTGTTTTCCATGGTAAGATATACCTATCATTTTTTGTTTGTAGTTCGTTGAGCGCAAAACAGAAGACTCAACTTCGGAGTATTCTTCCAGCTTAGTCTTGTTATGGTCGCTTACTCCTGTTACCAGAAAGTTTTAAATGGGCTTTATGAATTACATTTCTATACACTATGAAAAGGCGATTTATAATTTTTTAGATTAGTGAGGTTTGTGTTAATGCGCTTTGGGTTGAAGAGATGGCCGTACGAGGTCATTTACGACGAAGAGACTCCTTTTCGAGTATACACAAAACCTCAAAGTAGCGCTAACACTCGTACGATTACTCAATGGATCATCGGCTGGACTAGGGAGAGTTTATGCGTAAGATACTGCTACACTGTTACTTATTATTAATTCTATTACGAAGAGAAACATTCGAAAGACTAGGCATTGCCATTTATTTCATTAACTGATTATTCTTGGAGATCGATAGCAATTGATAACTTTGGTTTTTTATCTTTATTGGTTCAAATAAATTCAGGAGGTTTTTCTGTTGAAACTTCTGTACTTTAAATTTTATTATTCTTATTGTAAAATGTAATTTCCCCTTTTTTCACACCACATTGTTTCTTGGTGAAAACTTTTTTTTGTGAAACTTGAAATTTGTTGATTAAATCGGAAAAGCTTTACTGGAGGTGTTTAAGAGGATTATGTATTGTTTTCTTTTTGTACGCAAATTGTTTTTCGGTTCCTATGTAATGGTATCTACAATTTCACACGATGAATAAAGTAGTGCCTGTGTTCTTCACAGATCGGAAAGGCTTATATAAGTGCGTTGGAACTCAGCTATTTTTTTTGCAATAACTAGATACTCCCCTTTGTTCCCATTCTTTATCTTCTTGTATTTTTTCACTCTCTTTTGTAAAATGTGATTTCTTGGCACCATTTCAAAATCGATAAAATCCTCGGTAAAATTTATCACTTGTTTTTGACAAACACTCTTTAATTCATCATTGGCAATGAAATTTTCTTGTCTTTTGTATGTGTTGCTATTATCGATTGCTCCACTCAAGGTTATTGCTGTAACAAATGTTTTTATGGTGTCAGCAAAAGTTCGGTAATGCTTTTGTAACTATAGTATGAATATTTTATCGAACCAGGTTTATCCAAAGTATAGCAATATTCTGTTAGATTCTTATGGGCTAGGAAGAATATAGTGTTGCTTATCTTAGAATAGCAGCTGTATTTCATTCTTACGAATAGTATATGAAAGAACTTAAGGTAGAGATCATTTCGATTTGAAAGCTTTAAAAATGAAAAAAATTTCAATAAGCAAGCGGTGAAGTGCTTTTTGTAATTGCTGACTACACTTAAGGTCATACACATCTTATTCTAGAAATAGAACTTAAAAACTAATTTTAATACAGATATTATAATGCTCCTGCTATACCACATTTTATGCCCAAATTCCTACCTGCGCGCTTTTTTTTGACTGTTGTACCAAAATGTACGAGTTACGGCAAAACCTGTAAAAGTTCTGGGATAAATAAGAGCAAAAATGCTGCCGATGGGTCATTTTGTGCAGCATAATCTTAAAACGCTTTGCGGACCAGAGTGTCCTGCATATGGTCCCGATCATTTTGCGTTGTTGAAACGGAATGATTATGGTATATCAATTGGATAAACATGCCGACTTGCTAAAGTACAGGGGGCGACATCTTGCATGATGCATATATTTTACTGCATTTTTTTGGTAGTGCGCGAATGAAGAGTAAATAAAGTGTTTGAAAGTACTAACTGCCAAACGGTAAGTGCTAATAAGCAGAATATGTCTTATAATTACAGAGATAGAAGTTGTGCAACTTGATTACTCGCAGCAAGCTCTTTCCTCAATAATATCTTTGCATCAGCTATGTTTATGGAGCAGATGAATTAAACAAACAAGTAAGAAAATTGTGAATGACTGCTTGGAAAAGAATTTATTTCCAGACGGTTTTATTTTTTTACTTGAAGAGATTTATCAAATGGAAACTGAACGATTTGCCCTCTATTTCAGTAATAGTTACATGCAAGGTAACAAATTCTCTGTAATTCCAACAGAATTCTCTTTATAAAATTCTAACCTTAAAGGCGCCTGCTCCAAAACAAGAAAAAACAGAATGGTAGAGCATTTGCAAAATTACAGAAGGCACTCTTGAATAAATGCAAGCACTATATTTTGATGACTGTAAAATGGCGGCTAATAAACTACTTCGATAAGCAAATCGCGAATTACTGCTGTTCCTGTTTATTATTTTTGTGTAGGTTACTTTAGTATTTCAAGTAGACATTAATTATCCTAACAAGCGAGAGACAGTGGGAATGTAAACACAAACAAAAATATATGTTCCACTTTTTTCTATTCATTTAAATGCTGGTCTTATTATCAAAGCCGAATGAGAACAAAATTGGTGCTTTAGAGCTAACTAAGATATTGAGGGGTTATGCTAACTGAATGTAATGACTCAGGGATCTCCAAAACCCCAGCA
>JADAQX010000525.1:0-36045 GCA_015476325.1 Cardiosporidium cionae
AAAAAAAAAAAAAAAAAAAAAAAAAAAAAAGCTAATGAAAAAAATATATAAAAAGAAAAAAAAAAAAAAAAAAAAAAAAAAAAGATTATTAAAAAAAAATAGTAAAAAAAATATAATAAAAAAATTATAAAGGAAACTATTAAAAATGATATAAATAAAATTAATAAAAAAATAAAAGATTTAATAAAAAAAAAATTCTATTTTTAAAAAATGCTAATAAAAACAATGCACTTATTTTTAAAAAAAAAAAATTTCATTCCCCCTTTAAAAGAAAAACAGAAAAAAAAAGAAAAAAGAGAGAAATGATTTTTAAAAAAATTAAAAATTAAAAATAGATAGGAGCTCTACATGTATGGCAGCATAAAAGTCTCTTTTTTATATATTTTTAAAAAAAAAAAAAAAGAAACTGTATGAAAGAAATTTGTAATTCAAACACATTTGAAAAATTGGAGATACGCAATCTTAAAAAAGGAAAAGAGAGAAATTTTCAACAAAAAAAAAGAAGACTATAAAGATATATCCAAAAAATATTAAATTTTTTGTTTTTTCTTTTAAAGAAGAATCCATAGGTTATATAATTATGTGTGTATATATGCAACAGACCGTGTTTGCAAGGCCACTTCCAACGTCAATGTAGAGGATCCACAGACAATAAAATGATAATATTTTTTACTAGAAGTAGAATCTGTAGCAATATTTCCTGTAAATTCAGAGGTTACTGCACGAGCTGAATCAAAACCTAACGCCAGTGGAAGAAATTCAGGAAAATGAATTTCACCTCCAGAAGAGTGAGGCACCCAAATTACAGCTGTTGCAACACCATCCTTTAAAAAACGATGAGATAACTATAAAATACATCAAAAACACACAAAAATAAAACGTCAAACGAAATTAGATGAAGAAGAAACGTGGGTCTATACATCCCCTCCTCTTCCTCTTCCTCCTCCTCCTCCAAGAAGAAGAAGAAACACCAGTAGACTTACAAAAATGTAGAACAAATACGCTAGATAATAAACAAACGTGAAAAGAGGAAACAACAAAGATATACGTACGCTTTACATTGCCAAAAAAAAATCCTATGCTTTAAAGGGAAATAAAAAAATGGTTTTTTACTCACGAATTACAACTATAAAAAACACACACACAAAGTAGAGGAGGCTACATTTTCCCCTTCTCCACAAATACTATGAGGAAATACACTTAGAAACGTAAATAAGAACAGCACGTCTTGCATGTAACAAGAATATCTTTCTATTTCAACTCGTATAAAGAAACGGTTTATCTCCAAATACTATTTTTTGAATATACAAAAGATTCCATTTTATTTTAGAAGTGGCGTACTATTGGGATAACAGCAATAGGCGTAAAACATAAGAGTGTAGTCGCATCATGGATTATTTTTTTTAAATGTGAATTTAGGCATAAAACGCATGCAAAAAACCCTTTTATCCATGAAAAATCCTAATATTTTAAAATAACAGTAAGGTTTTGTCTACAACTTAGACTAAGGAATAAAAATAGAAAACTGGAGGGCCCAGAAACAAGGAATCCTGAAATAGGGTTTGAAGAAACTCAATTTTTATTAAAAACAGAGCCAAAATAAGTAACTTAAACGTGACCTGGGCCACTGCTGATCCACCATCGCGTCCTCCAATTACAACCAATCCATCTAATTGTAAATTTTGACAAACTTGCTCTATCTTTGAAACAGAAAAATCAGTCAAATATTTAAATGATTTGTAGCCAAGTAATTCGCACCCTCCAGAATTAAGATAATTTTCCAAGATTGGCCAGGTTATTCGAATATAATCCTTTTTTGCAAGACCATTTGGGCCATCCAAAAACCCATATAATTCTGAAGAGGCATGCGAAAAATGCTTAAGATAATGAAACAGTCCAATGATTACGTTGTGCATGCCAGAGGAAGGAGCATCTCCACCAAACAGCACTCCTATACGCAGCTGCGAGGAGACTGAATAGTGTTGTGAGTACAAGCTTCTGTTTGGTACGCCTTCTAAATTATCTTTTTCGTGTTCTCCCTCTGTACCTTCATCCAGTCGCATCTTTACAGTAGGGTTCCGGCCAATAGTATCACATGCAGAACCTTTTTTAATAATGATAGGAACGCAGTGAGCTAACGAGCTATAAATACGTTCTACCTGTGTCAAATCGGCCCTTTGTTCAGAGGTCAGAGAAACATCTAATGATTTTGCGTGAAAAGGAAGTGGCCGCCACGGTATATTGATTTCTTTTGTATGACGGGCCGCATTGTCTATTAAGGCAGGTGGTTTTGTTTGCTTTCCCTCAGTAAATTGCTCCTCGTTGTTACAATCTACGAGGCCTGCGCGCCATTTGGCAGAAAGATAAGAATTCGTAGTCGTGCTATTATACGAAGCTTCAGCATGTGCAAAACACAGCGGCAAAGAAGGCATTTCCACATTCCGTTCCCTCTCCAGTGCAGATACATTCTGACTCCGCTTGAGCAACATGGTACTAATCAAATGGCGATTTAAACATGATTTTTTATGTGCTATTGGTGTAACGAAAACTTTGTGAGCAAGGAAAAAATTGAATTCTACCCATACTGCACTGAAAGCGATACTTTATTAGTCGTTATACGTTTCTATGGAAACTATTCAAATATGAGCTTATACTATTGAACTCTTTAATTCAATTCAACTGTACAGCCTTCTCAAAATGCAGGAATGTCAAAAGAATATGCTTCATAAAAAATTCCATAGTTTTATAAAAATTTATGAATTGTAATACGGTCAAGAAGGAAGAAAGCAGCACAGGCAAAGTATCTTGGCACAACTCAAAGAATTAATGTAGAAAATATAAGAATCAAGCTTCTTCTCACAATTACAATGAGCGATGCATGATCTCTATAAGCAAATCATTTTTTGTAGCACCAGAAAGTTCAATGGATAATGGCAAAAGCAGCTTAAAAACCACACGGTGTTCTGACACAAATTTTTCGATGGCGCCCGAGTCAAACAATTCACCATAAGGTGGAATTTCTCATCATTCTACTCATCCAATAAGAATAGGCTTTCAGCTAAGCAAAATTTGTCGTGCTTTTAAGCAAACACAAGAATAACCTTAAAGTCTGAAAGCAAGTTGATTTATGCTAATTTTGTCTCTTCGAATGGTAGCGATACATTTCAATTATTTATTGGACAAGTGTAAAAAAGTGGAACATACCTACTACAAGTTATTTTCTACGTATTAGTGCATTCTTACCATGTGAAATAACACCTTTTCAGAAACTAGGATAAACAAGACGCTGAAGACTCAGTACTTTATTATTACGTAAAGCAAAAGCAATCTGTTACGAGTATCGTAGTTAAATACGCTATGTTTGCTCTCAGTGAATTTCTTCTTCAAGACCCTCGAATGCTATTTTGTAAAATACCACCAAATAATTCATTAATTTTGTAGATTTGTCGCTTTATCATTCATTCCTGTCCAGTGTCGTATGCTTCTTAGCTACGCAATTTCCCATTTTATCCCTTCTCTTTTTTATGTAAGTTTCGCTGAAAAAGTTATCTACTTTGCACGTAAAACGCACCATCCAATAATTCGTGAAAAAGGTTCAATATTCTTATTTCAGCGTATTGTTGTAAAATAGGCTTATTTTTTTGTTTAATACAGCTTTCCTTTGTCGCTTTTGGTATCGAAAAAGAAAAAGGACTGCCGAGGTACAAAAATTCAACGAAAGCATATTCTTTATCTGCTTTTCTCGGCTTCCCGTCCACTCGTTGCTAAAAATACCTAGTTTAGCTAAAATCTGTTTCATCATAATTTTGACGCATCTGGGATACAAAAAAGTTCTTGAACGAAGTAAAGCTACGCGTACGCTCTATGTCTTGTATCTTTAAGATTCAATTACATTTAAGATGACAATACGTAGGGTTCATGATAGTCTGAGTACATGATTTCATACAACATTTTTCTAAACGCTGTCCTAAATTGGCTATGCCATAAGCCATAGGTAAGATAAAATAATTTTTTTCCTCAAACTTGTAGCACTGCACAGTAAATATACATTCATCGAGCAACTTGCGCTTCCAAATACAACAGGAATACATTGCACTTTAAAAAACTCTCACAGATAGGATTAGCTGAAAAGAACTCGAAAGATTTTGTGCAAATTTAGTGAAACTTTCACTCTTTTTCATGCTGTGTTGAAAATAGACTCCAGGAAAGCAAATTTTCTAGTCTCTGCTCAAGATTCTAGTTCACATCTTCTTGGTTTTTCACTAAGAAACATAAAAATCGCACAAATCTCAAGCAGTTTCCTATCTACCGCAGAATATTCAGTAGGTTCACTAGAAGCTGGGTATGTGTTGCTTCAATTTACAATAACACGCAGCAAAGGCTCTTATTCTTTTTTGTCAGAGACATGATCTTTAATTCAATTCACAACTTTAACTTACAGGATTCCAATATACAAAAGTAGACGAATGTCGTTCAATGCTTGTGAACACAGGAGGAACTTTAATCATAAAATACTGGTTGAAAAAATCTGTTAAATCCAAAAAAAATAGTTATAAATGGCTCCTGGCTGCAAAACATAGTCCAAACTGAAAATATATAGATGAAAAGTAGCGCACTTACTAACAAATTAAAATGCTTAAATTACAGCCTGATTTGTTCCTACTTCTAATACTTATTCCTTTCTCATTATTTGATATCATTTGAGACATGCCCACTGTGGGCAATCGAGGAGCAGCTGCATTTGCGTGCACACAAATTAATATCCACCATTTGTACCTGATATTAAATAGAACCTTGATACGTGAAAACTGTAATTCATTCAATTCTACGGAAGTTTAAGCTACATGTAATGCGATTAATTTTTACATAATTATTTTTTTACACTGTCAGCGTAAAAGCATTCATGTTTTTCTTAAATGGACAAGCAGGCTACAAGGGGATAATTTGTATCGTTATGGCATTTGAGTTTTTTGCTCGATGGCTCATGCAGTACGGTTGAATTGGTTTCCGCGTCAGTGCGAGATGCATTTTGCTAAGTTCAGGATTCAGTTTTACAAGCTAGATTTCTTCCTCATTTAAAAAAAACCCTTTGATAATCGTATTCGGACATTGGTTTACCGCAACAAATCACAAGGTTTTTGTTACGTTTCTATATCCAATGTGTAAAATTATTTGGATTCCAATTAAAATTGCCACGGAACTGTCATGGAGAGTATGTATGTACGTATTTAGGATAGAAAATCGATCTGAGCAGATACATGTGAGGAATGCTTTCTACCGCTAATTCAAGGTAGTTAGATGATCATGTGCAAACTGACATATGACAGCGCACGGAAAATGTGATTTTCTCAGTTCATTCCTATTGATACGCAAAGGCATGCAGCAGCGATGTCGAAAAATGTCAAGCGATTATCTTTACCGCGGATAAATCGATAAATCGCACACGCTCCAACACTTAAGCCATATTCATCGTATCTCAAAAAGCTATCGTTTAAGTTTCGTCTTGCTTGAAAAATACCTTCTGTCGCCTCTAATTTGCTTACTATATTTTCCTGTCCATTCTCATTTATCCATTCCGTTCTACCTTGTTTTTCTCTTTACTGTGCTTTTTCTCCGTGCCGAGTATTTGTGAATCCTTTCTCTGGAATTTTATTTTCTTCCTTTTGATACGCTTAGCTGTACATTGTCTTCTTACTCTTTTCTGACATAATGGAAGCGAATGATATACCGCAAAGTAATACCTTTAAGCTGGTCCTTGTAGGTGATGGTGGCGTTGGCAAGACCACACTGGTTAAACGTCATCTTACTGGAGAATTTGAGAAGAAATACATTCGTGAGTCGAAATGTTTTTACCTGCCCTTCATTTTAGAATGACGTTTATGAAAAATTCTTAGCGACTTTCATTGAGTTTCTTTGAAAGTTTATGTTTGTGAGTATCTGTTTATATATTCGTTAACACTATTAAAGCTGTGCAGACTTTCGCCTTGCTGAACTATGCCTTGCGTTCTGTGACAACCGCTTCTGTTCAATTTTTAGCTTAAAACTCAGTTATTTGGGTCATATCATATGCCTCTTTTGTAGCCTACTTTAAGTCTAAGAAAAACCAAGAAGTTATTCTTTTGTTGTGTACAGCCACATTGGGAGTTGAGGTTCGTCTTCTGAAGTTTCAGACTAATGTTGGATTGATTAATTTCAACGTGTGGGATACAGCTGGACAAGAAAAGTTTGGCGGATTGCGTGACGGATATTAGTAAGCTTTTTCTTATTTTAACGTAGTTTGTATTTTTTTTTCTATTTCTTGTGAAAGCTGATCTGTTGATAAATTTGTGGATAGAACATGTGGCGAGACCCCTAAAAGAAAGCGTTTGAGAATGCAAGTTGTCTAAGAAGACATCATGTCATCGACATCAAATTTTTACACAACGAAACTCCTTGTTATACTTATTCGATGTTATAGGAGTGATTACATTTTTATCTCGCAGTAGTAAATGGGGCTGGGAGCTACCCTTGTTTTGAGCTGGTTATTTTACCCTTGTTGCATATGCTGCTGGAAGTGGGAGGCTTCGTAAATTATTTTTATTCATAGTTCTAACGTAAAATTTTTTGGAGTTACATTTGTTGTTGTGACTTCGGTTGTTTTTTTCGCTGCTGCAGCATTGGTGGACATTGTGCAATCTTAATGTTTGATGTTACCTCTCGAATCACCTACAAAAATATTCCTAACTGGTATCGTGACATCGTACGTGTATGTGATGAAATTCCTATTGTTCTGGTTGGAAACAAGGTAAGCGAAACCTCTTCGTTTTTTGTTAAATACGCGCAACTAGTCTATTAAAATGTTGATTATTGCTTGTTAAAACTATCCCATCCCCCTTTGCTTTGAAATTGCGCAGGTTGATGTTAAGGATAGACAAGTGAAGGCTAGGCAAATACAATTTCACCGAAAACGCAATTTGCAATATTACGATATTTCGGCAAGATCTAACTTCAATTTTGAAAAACCTTTCTTATGGATAGCTCGTCGTCTTACTAAGTATGTATCTGAGTTGTTTTATTATGTTTTGTCACATTGCAGTTGGTAGAAAGATATGGCATATATAGATGTTTTCCTTTCACTGATAAACTGATTTGAATAATTCTGACTGCTTTTATATACAGGAGAAACGATCTTGTTTTTGTTGGCGAACATGCGAAAGCACCAGAGATAGAAATAGATCCCGAAATTGCTCGTGAAGCTCAAAAGGAATTAGAAGCGGCTGCGGATGCTCCAATCGATGTGAGTGCTTTTTCATTTTGTTGATTATGATAAATTTAATTTTCTAGGGGAGAAAAATATTTTTGTTATTGTTTTGCGCAGAATGATGATGATGAAGAAGTTGATTTGTAATGCTTCCTAGTAGAAGAGCTTATAAACCATTTTTGCTATGTTAATTGTCCACTGGGAGCTTAACCAGCAATATTATTGCAGTGTTTACAATCAGTTTAATTTGTCGACATTCGAGGTGATTCGCAGGAAAGCATCCATGGAAGAGTAACAAATTGCTTGGGAACGACTTTAGATTTTGTAATCTCACAGGCTACGTATTTTATTGTAGTTCTCTTTTGATGGCTCATTGTAGCCTTTCTGTATTCGTGCAATATCGTTATGGCAATAACGCGGACAAATAGAAACTTTAATAAGACTGGACTCTTGTAATGATTAAATTGAGGATTAAGGTGACAAGTAAAGTTAAGTAAATTTACGTATCGTTAGGGTAACCAAACTTTCATCTGTTCCGGTTCGGTACTCATCTTTATGAATCATTTTTCTCATGGAGATGCTTTCGTTAGCAGCGAAACTACTAATTTGATAATCTTTATTACCGTCTCAACCTTGCCTTATCTCCTTATATTTCAACAACATTGTAAAAGTACGAGCGCGTTTATCTCATTGTAGTAATCGTGAAGTATGTAAAACTTTTTGAGCACCATATATAATTTTTTTGCTTCCGTAATCAAGATATCACTGTAAAAGTAAGAGTATTCAATTTGAATAGATTTTCTTAAGAAATTCTCTCCTAATTGATAAAAGGTGTTTGTTTCATTCATTGGAAAAGCAGTTGTAGCGATGAGTGATTCCGCAGTGTTTGAAATAATTCCCACACTTTATCGAGAATGTCTCCAAAGAGGGATTAAATTGTCTTTCCCTTTCATTGCATATGTTGCAAGCACAATTAAGGATCCATTGACGGGTACTTTATACGTTGACAAGCCAGAATTAGCAAACCAAGAGACCAGCGAATGGATTGCATCGTCAATAGCTCAATGCATGTCATTTCGTAAAGCACCTGCGGATATCCTTCATTTGCAATCAACATTTGAAGCAGCGAATTATGACATCACACGATATTTTACGCTAGAAAATAATCTACAACAAGCAGAGGAAGAGTTGCTTCTAAACAAGGTATGCTATTCTGACTTTGTTTCAAGCGTCCCCTCAATGAGCTACCTATACTTTTCCCGGTTTCAAGGAATTTATCTTGAATTGTCTCCATATCCTACAAGGAGTTAAATTAGCATTACAAATAAATCTTTACATTTCATCCAAAGTTCTATTATAGGTTGTATTATTGTGGCGACGCATAAAATGGGAAGGAAAACGCTGTGTTTCAATTTTTAACATGATACCCACAAATAAATGAAATTGAGTACTGCTTAAACAATTTCAATATTGTAACAGGTTAGAAGCAGTAGCCGCAATTGGATAAGCTACAAGTATGCTCGTTGGATTTGGTCGACAATTCATCGAGTGTGCATTTTACGCTTCCAAAAAATTTCCATATCTGGCAGTGTGAATCAAGCCTATATATTCCGCAATTCTAAAAAGATTCTCAGAGAGGTGTTTCCTTTGGTAGATATATTTCCTTTTGTTTCACTTTTCCCCGACTCTCGCCAAGCCTTCATAAATGAGAGAGCATGGTTAATAGTAGGGATTGCTCTTTTTCGAGCTTATACAGCAGAAGAAAAATGCTTCATTGATGCGAGAAAATTAGAATTAGCACCAGTTCAACGTCTGTCACATGAAGTGGCGGAATTACGTTTGCAATGCAGCGAATTAGAAGCGATACTGCAAGAGGCACTCACGTTTGAAGATATAAATTCGGGTACAAACGAAACATGGCTCATAGGTAGTAAGCACTGTGTCCACATAAAAAAATTACTGAAATACCTTTGTTTCAAGCGTTGTGAATTTTCTGTAGAGTTGCACTTGATAGAGAAATATACATACGCGTATTCATTGCATGGGAAAAGCAATAGTACTTCGGTTGGGGAAATGTATTGAGTACGTGCAAAATTATCACTTTTTTAATTGAGGGTAAAACAAAATATTGCACCTAAAGGCTACAAACAAGCATGCTAAGTTAAAAGGGGACAATGCAAATTACTTTTAAAATGAGAACTCGGTGATGATTTTAACTTTTTAATTTTTGCAGATGATTTAGAAGTATCGAATCTGTTCCAGCAATTGATCCACCATGACATCAGCATTAAGCAGTTTCAATTTTATTTGTCGTATTTGTATAATTGCATCAGTTTTCATGAGGAGAAACTGGATGCTCACTTGCGTCAATTATGGGCCTGCATGGAACAACTCGCTAGTTTTAAGGAAACAATCACAGAGCCTCAGCTCCTTACGGAGGCGCGTGATTTGTATATACCTCTTGCTCACAGTGTTCATTTTGCTATTTCTTCCTATTCCATATTAGAATCCCAAATCAAACTCTTCGACATAGTGAGGGAGCATTTCGACTTTATTTCTCCAAATGCCAGAGAAGACATCCAAAGTGCGCAGCGCTTCAAGGTATAAAATTCAACGTTCTTTCCAAAAATTGTTTATAGCATCTCACTATCCCTATACATTAATTGAAACTTCAGATTATATGGAAAAAATAATTCTTGCTAATACAAAGTTGCATTACGTTGCTCCATCATTCCCTATTCATTTTTTATTCTTGACTACAGCCAATTGCAAAAAGCAGCACCCTTAAAACAAATGTTACTTCACAAAAAGAAATGCTTGATAATCAAGCACAGGGAGAAAAAACCATAAAACAAGAAATGTATGCGAAAAATGCTTCATTCTTCTCTAAATCTCCCACCCACGACTGCGTGGTTTCTCATTTGGGAGAAACGCCAATTTCATTCTCACCATCAAGGCAATTGGCGCTGAAAGCATATTGTCCTTACAGTATAATCCATCAGAATGGTAGGTTAATCAAAGGATGCGAGGAATATGGGATCTTGCACTACAAAGAAATTGGCTACTCTTTTTCTAGTGAGTGGGCTCATTATTCCTTTAAAAAGGACAGCGAGAAGATGTATAACGAAATTTTGCGGATTGCTCGTGCTCGTCCACAGCTCATTCACCTGCTCGATCTAGTTGCTCAATTTCCAAGGTGTAAATGCAAAGCGTGTAAAACATAAATAGCTATTCGTTGCATTATTTGCTTTCGGAGGCTATTGTGCATGCTTTAACTTGATTATAATTGCTAGGTGAATACCTAAACTTTCAAACTATGTCTTTACCGTTTAGATGCTCACTCAATTCATTGATGAATGAAATATCTAAAAGATGGAATTTCACAAAAGGGTTACCATTCGCAACTTCACTAATGCAAGGTTGCAGGTCAAATCTAACGCTACCTCTGCTTTCCGTACCGTTGCAAAAGCACTGTGAAACAATTACTTCTACAATGGATGAAGAATGCATAGTAGAAAACTATGCTTGGAGTCAATGGGCACTGAGGAAACGTTTTCTACAGTACGCTCGGATTACGCAGAAATCTACAGATTCAACGCAAACTTCAATTTCTCTCTTTCAAAAAGAAAAAGGGGTTCAAGTGAACAAGAAAACTGACAGTGGCATTAGCACTGTTGTCGAGACGATTCAACCTGCTCAATTTCACAGAAGATATTTCTATGGATTTCGGGCTTGCAATCTCCTCAAATTGGGGAACATATCAGTTGAAACGAGCTTGTAGCAACCGGTTGGTTCGACACATTTATGATACTTGTTTCTTTGATAAGACAGGTACAGCTATCTGAACGCAGAGGTTTCTCTTCAAATTACAGTCTTCAAAAGTTTTTGATATCCTCCCTCTTTTAGTTGTTTCGCTTATTCCTTACAGTTTCTCTCCATGAGCAAAGAAAAAAAGAGACAATTTCATTAAACTCATATTGTTTTGTAAAGGGTAAAAATAATTAAGCGATTTGAGTCGAAAAATTGTACAACCGCAGCACACAGAAATTTGATTGCTAATTTATTCAATGATTGCTGATACAAATACGACATTATATGCTAATTACCAGTGTTCTTAATTATATGAGACTTCCGAGCTGTTTATCAACAAACAGTACGTGCGGGTCTTCGCATTAGCCGTTTCAACTGGCAATACACCTCATATTCTTTAGCTAATTCACCAAAAGCCTTGAGCAGGTCATATAGAGGGGGGAAGCCCAAGTGCTTTAACTCAATTTTACGTACGGGTTATTGAGGAATGGGTACAGATCCTCCTACTCATTGAACCTTTCGCATAACGTAATAATTTGACAAATGAAGAAATGATGCTTGACGCACTCAGGCTTATCTAACTTTTGTTCTAATAGCCACGAAGTCCAGCGCTTTCTCGTTAGGGTTGAATTTTGTAGTCAACTATTGAAAAAATATT
This sequence comes from Cardiosporidium cionae, assembly GCA_015476325.1. NCBI lineage: Eukaryota > Apicomplexa > Aconoidasida > Nephromycida > Cardiosporidium > Cardiosporidium cionae. The sequence continues at coordinate 11,709 of JADAQX010000525.1, forward strand.
CTCTCATAAAGGATTCACAAGTTGCATCTACGTTAGGATACCTTCAAGTCTTCGGAAAACAATTATTAAAAACATCTAAGTTCTTAACGCAATAATGGTAGGGAAAAACCAACGACTATTTATTCGCTTTGTCGATGAAAACTTAACTTCTCCGACCACTTATTATAACATTCACTTCGGTATCAACGCTAGTAAAAAAGCCATTTCAATGACAGCACAGATCATGCACAAGAAGTGTAAGCTAATTAAAAATATTCACCGATTCTAAAAATTCTTTAAAATTTTTCCACTGCACTACGTGGTATTTCGAAATCATACAAACGGGAAAGGTCCGCTGTCAAAGCTCCCCTGCAATATAACTGCACAAACTGAAACCCTACTACCAGCAATAAGAATTTCTAAAAAACAAGGATAGCCATGTGTCAGTAAGCGGCAGATGGAGTGAGTCATGAATGGTAAAGGACTCATGATCTGATGTATCAGGAACACTCAATTAAAATTTTTGATATTCCTCAAACAATCCTGGGGTGATGACATAAACGCAACGGTATTAATAAAGGAAGAATGGTTTTCTTTTTGACCGCTGTTAAACCTTGATTAAGAAAACATTTTCTACGTCAAACACTTGATTTGTTTTGCCTAATGTGAAGACAGTTAGAAAACGCAATGAGATTGAAATTCATTGCTTTGCTCCTGGGATTATTTTCCCTATTAGGTTTTTTTGTAACGCAACAGCATGATTTTTTTTTTCTTCTATTTGGAAATGTTGATCAAAGTACAGCTAAATGGGATGCACATGCTCTTGAATTCGGATGTAGTTCGTCGGATTTAAAGTTTTCCTTTATTTCAACAAAGTATAGGCAGGTTATGAAATGGGGAACTTTTAGTCCTAGCACCTTTTTTTCTTTGCGTGCAAGATCTTCTCCTTCCCTTTTGAGTGGAATTGCGTGGAGTGATGCAGCAGCTTCATGGTTTCGTTGTTACTCATTTGATGGTGAACATGAAGAACATCCCACTCTTTCCTTTACGGGGAAAGAAAACCGAAAAATAGTTACAGAGATTCCGAAGACGTCATGGGAGGAGCATGATGGTAACCGATATGGACGGCTTAACATTATGGATGTGACGTCATTTCACAAAAAATCTTCTGTAATTGGCAAAAATAAATTTTCCATGCAAATAAACTGGGTAAAGCATGAAATTAACCCTTCTAACTCTTTTCAATTTAGAATTGACACTGACTTTAAGAGTAGTATGACTTCTTTAATGAACACGTTAGATGATCCAAAAACGATGATGGGCCTTCTTTCAAAGTCAAATAAAATAGACGCTGAATTTCAATCTTATCGTTCGTTGTTTGTTTACATGACTTCTGAGAATGAATATGTACTGAACAGCGGTTTTAATAAATCCGTTGGTGTAATAACATTTCACGATGTGCACTTCTCCTGTGAGGAAAATTTTGTTGCCACTGGAGAGGCTTGTCGCATACTTATAGAAGGTGAAGATACTTCAAGCCGTTTCATCATCATGCTGGAACTCTCTTCGCATGAAAAGGAATTTTCTGTAAAAATGCAAGAAAATGAGAAACTTTCATACAATGTGTCTTTACGTTTTTCTGGCCGAAACCTAAAGCTTCCCCTAAAATCTTCTGATATAAAACCAACTATTTTAAAATGCCTTCAACATCATGCTATGCCAAGAATAAGTACTGAGATTTCTAAACTAAAGTATCAACTAAGGGATTATCTCAAAAATAACCCTGAGAAACGCTTGCCTCCATCAAAAATTCAAAACAGCTCACTTGCTCTACTTGATAACATGATTCAATCTGACTCTAATTTTTTAGTTTTCCAAGTGTTAATAAATTGGGGAAATTATTTTGATACTGAGGAACCAAAATTTTACCCAAAAATAATGACAGCCTCACATACTTTTCGGATTGATACTCATTTTTTTGTAGGAGATACATTTTTAAAAAATCATTTTCCTTCTAATGACCTATCTAAATTGCAAGATATGAACGTATTTTATGGCGAACCAGCATCGGACTATTTAACGCATGCTATTGCGTTGAGATCCGCAAAATTTCAAAAGAAATTTTCTCGCATTTTTCCAGCATCAAAGTATGCAAATTTTGAGGAAATTACTGCCGAGGATGAAATGGCAATAGAAAAAGTATCTATGTCTGCGCTCTCTAACTTAATGGGAGGCTTTAGTTTTTTCCATGGACAATTCCCGGTAGTAAAACATTATAATCCTAGTGTATTTCCTTCCTTGGATGTAACAGCGGATGATAGCGCTTTAGCCCCGCCTCAATTTTTGCAATTGCCTTATTCTACCCTCAGTAAATTTCATACATTGGTTTCCTTTATACCCTCTACGTCGAAGTTTCCAAGACCTTTCCTTTGGGATGAAGGATTTCATCTGCTGGTTGCCAATAAATGGCAACCGTTGATGTCGATGGATTCGATATTGCATTGGCTTCAACTTATGGACCCAATAACGGGTATAGCAAGGACCTCTATTTTATTTTGCTGGTGTATTATTTGTTTTTTTTGTTTTGCGAGCCAAAAAAGGAATCATTTATATTCTGTTGTTTGTGGTTTTTCTGATTGCAAAATGTGTGAACTTTGGCGCATCCTAATGCTTTCCTAGCACCTTCCTCGTAGCAGTTTCTACGTAATGAAAATAATTTTTTATCCTATCTAGACTGGGTGTGAAAAATCAATGCAACGTATGGGTTCTGTTTTAAAGTATATGCTTTTTATAACGTGTTGATGATATTTTCATAAAGCTTGGAAGAAAAGGATTTAAGAAGCATGTGCATGCACGTAGAGTGAATGAAAACTCTCCGCCAGAGGCTGATTATTATGAGTACCCTTGCAATTTTTTTATAGGTTGGATACCTCGTGAGCCAATGCTTGGAAACGAATCTCGCCTCAATGTGGATCCAAAATTTTGGGATCAGCATGAAGTGGTTCTGAATCCCCCTTCTCTCCTTTTACCTATTGTAGATCTTGTGAATCAAGCAATGCTTCTGCTCCCCGATATTTTCTACGTAAACCCTCAGAAACGATGGAATATGGATGCTTCAAAACTTTTCTGTGAATTTGTAGACGATGAATATTTGGAAATGTTAAAAGGATCCAACCTTTTTGATTTTAAATCGAAAGAAGAATCGAAAAAAGAGAAATCTGCATCCTGTAAGGATGTTTTACACAACATTTCAAAATTTTCCACGCACTGCAATCTATATGCTAACCCATCCGCAGTTCCTCCGGTCGCTTTATCCGAAACAGAAGAAATATTTAAACGCTTACTTCTTCAAATTGCAAATGGCAAGGCTGCCAGTGTAGATGTTTCACTTCTCGCACTGGCTTCTTCAACGCCTATTACCAAATTTAATCCTTATTTTCCCACCCTTTCTCCCTGTCAATATGCTTACTTACATACTTGCGTCCGCTTTGTTGAAAGCATATTTCCTTATCTTCAGAAATGGTTTCATTACATGCTCGTTACGCAAACCTCTGACACAAAAGGATATTTTCGATGGCAAGATCGGTCTGCGCAGTATACGTTCAGTAGCGGATTAGATGATTTCCCTCGTGGTGTGTTCCCGAATTCTGTAAGTATTCTTTTGCTTCTCCAGTTTGCTTTTAAGCATAAAACCGAGGCAACCTGTGTGTTTTTTAGTTTTAGGGAAGAGACTGGAGTTGAGAAATTTTTATTTTTTTTAAAAGTATAATTCAAATAAAAATTCGAGTAACTCTCTTTTAAAAACACATACAGCTTACTTTTGGTGCACGTGATAGGGCATTGCATTGAGAATTTAAAAAGTATATACTATGGGGATGACCCACTTTGGGTGTTTTGCAAAAATTCAATTTGATCATTGGGAGTAACTCCAGTATGTATACATGGGATTTCAAATTTTTTTATGGTTTGGTGTATTGCTACATCCCATGTATAGGATTCTCCTTATACTTTTACACGACTTTGTTTTTCTAGTATCTTGTCCTTCTTTTTGGTTTCATTATCATCTTTTTTGCGAGTGCATTGCGGTAACTGTTGAAACTGGAACGCGATTTTCATCGGTTGGAAGAAGAGTGGAGTTTAAGGACAGAGATGTATTGCACAGATAGATAGATATCTTCGGTTGTATGCCTATTTTTGTTAATGATGAAATGAACTATTTCTCCTTGTTGAGTAGTATTTCATAATTTTAATAATGCGTACGAATGAAAAACTTTCAAGGAGGATATACGCAATGCCCAGCTGTCTTAAGTGCGCCATCATTTATTCTTGTTTTTTTTTAAGTTCTCTGTATTTTTGTTTAATATTTTCATATGTTAGTAGTGTATGTCTTTTAAACCACATGTTGTGCTAGTACACGCACAATGGAGTAGTTCTTTAGTTTGCTGGAATTTTTGTACTTCCTGGTATTTAGTCGTAGGATGTGTTCATCTCCTTTTTTCACTAATTTATTTGCATCTCTACAGGAAGAAGCTCACTTAGATTTACACTCCTGGCTCATTTTTGTGGCTGATTCATTAAGTCGGATCTGTGAATTTTTACACCAACTGCAAGTTGCTTCAAGTTTTCCCAATTCTCCGCCACTCTCTTCCAATATGTCTTCATTGTGTCAACTCTACAATAGAAAAAAGTTAAAATTTATAGGCGCTCTTCTAGACAATAATGCTAAATATTCTACCAAATTTTATAATAAGAATCTTGGTATCCTGACTGATTTCTTGGGGAAGTATCCACATGTAATAAATGCGCAGGGGAATTACAGTCCTATTATCTCTCCCCCGTGGAGAGAAGATTCCCGGTGAGTTTTTTGTGTTCCGCTGAATGAAAAATTTCTTCCCTGCTGTTTTGTGCGACATAAAAAGTCACTACTTAAAAAATACATTCCTTAAACATAGCTGCGTAGTACACTGTGAGTGCATAGTGCCATTGCTTAAATTTAGCCAAAGAAATGTACATTCTTGGACTGTTACGACAGAAATGTAAAGGAGTAAAGGGAGAATAGATTTTTAAAAAATGGTTCAATTTAAGTGCGATCTTCATTTTGAGCAATCCGTAACGAGTTAAAAATATGCTACTCATACTGAAGAACTTCCATCTACCTTGCTGATGGGGGCAAGCTTGTTAGCGCAAGTAGCTATGGCCATTGTGTATATTTGTAGGCTTGGAAAGATTACATTATATAAAAAAATATTACTTGTTACACCACACACTGTGACCATTTTTAAGCAGGTTATAATAAAAGGGGTAAACATTGACAAGGAATTCGTCTTTTTATTCTAGTCTGACACAAATGCTGTAGTACCCCTTTGGCCAGACTAAAAGTCGTAACTAAAATTAGTAAAAACAGAACGACGGAAATTTTCTTGTTTCATAGTTTTTCGGTAAAGAAATAGATTACTTGATGGATGTTGTAGCTCAAATTACAGCTGAGAGGGGGTGAAAGTTTGTTAATACTTTGTAGACGGAGGTACTATAGTGGGTGTTATGCAGTACTGCGATGTTTAGTTGCTCTGCTACTCTACTTATGAAGGATCTCCGAGGGGCTTCGCTTATTTTCTGTACACTACGCTAATGCATCTCTCAACCTTTAGTTTTTAAGATTTTTACTTTATTGGAAATGATGCGCTTCAAATGTAGTACAGCTTGTAACCTGTAGTTTTTTATACAAATGCTTTGCAGATGCGGCAGTATGTTTCGAAATGCTAATAACCATTCGAGCATATGTAATCCTTTAAGCAACGCCCCATGTTGTTCTGAGTTTGGCTGGTGTGGCAACGGACCTGAATTTTGTGACTGCCAGGGATGTGTTCGTAGCAGTTATAACAGTTTTATGGAAAGCAATGATATAGTAATGGAGTACAGCAACTCGTATTCTGTTGGAATTGTTTCACTTTTTCCTTTGGCATTCGGTTTATTACCGCAAAGAAAAACTATAGAAGATAAACAGGCTATTAAAGTTACATCTATAGATTATGACATACCTATAGAAAAAGATTTTAGAATGGAATTTATGGCAGTTGGTCAAGATAATAGCTACTTAAACGGTTGCAATACTTTTAACAACGATAATGATTTGGTTGCTCAAGAGAAATTTTCGACAGTACAGTACGGATGGTTGGAAATGCTTTTGAATCATTGTGCCAACGAGAATTCGCTTCTTTCACCTTATGGTCTTCGTTCTCTTAGTAAATCAGACTTCTATTTTCATACAGGAGAAAATTATTGGCGTGGAAACATTTGGGCAAATATCAATTTTCTTGTTTTACGAGGCCTTTCTATGTACTATAATACCTCAATTTTTCTGAATGATTCGTTAGTGCTTGATACACCTCAATCTTTGAAAAATAGTACACCTTTGTATAATATGCTCCGTGGTAGATTGGTGCATACTATTATTCAATCTTTCAATCGGCAAGGAACATTTTTTGAATATTACAGTGATGAAACAGGAGCAGGAGGTGGAGTAAGGCCATTTACAGGATGGACAACGGTTTTATTATTGATTATTCACGAAATGTATTGATTTTGTCTTTTTAATTATTGTTTTGTAACATGGCGAAAATTGTTTTGCTACGTCTGATTCTGCATATATTACTTCTTGCTTTTATTTTTCATATACAGGAACTGTACCAAGTAAATGCATGATACTTTTTAACATTATCGTAATAATGCTTTGTTTTTTGTACTTTTTTTAACCTGAATTGTTCCAAGAGAAATGTTGGAAATAAGAATCAGGTGCTGGTCAATCTTAGCTGTCAGTGTTGGCTGATTCTTGCATTCTTCTTGCTCATTAAGGATTAGCCGTCCTCTTTAGCCTTACTGTAGTTGTTGCAATCAATTAGTGTGTTTAACTGCATTTCTAGTGCTTGAGTATAAGCAATGTTGCTTAATTCATTTTGTTTTTCATTTCAGCATTGTCCATATTTAGGATAAGTGAATAATGACTTTACGGTCTTGCTTGTATTCCTCATTCGATTCTTATTCCAGTATCAGCATTGGAGAAAATGTTATCCTTGTTTGAAATAAATGTTTTCGGTTTTAGCATTTTTCGCGTATATGCCATGGTTTCTGCAGTAGTATATTTGAATCATGTAATTGGGACTATAGTTAACTGTTTATGAAGCATAGCAAGTACGCTTTTGTTTAGTGACTAATTTTATTTTACAGTTGTAAGTATCTAGTATATAGTGCAGCACCTTCAGATGTTTTTATGACTTTTTTTTCGAAAATATATACATTTGAAGAGGACATTCCAAGCGATCCCTACTTGCTGCTTTAAATCATTTAATAACAGCACAACGCACGCTTATGAATACACGCAAAGGTGTTTGATTGGTCAAAATCCCTACGTTAGGGCATCACGCATTCTGAGCATAAAACAAAAGTCATAACTTTAGGATCTGAGCCACCACGATGGTGCTGCAATTGTTTCTTCCTTTCTCTAGTATGCCTTTACCTATGAGAATATATAAAAAAGTTACTTTACCTTTGCAGTCGTTTAAATTATTGACATTTGAAGTTTAACATTAGGACAGAATAATTTTGTTTTATTCGTTGTACGTCTGCATGCTTAAAAAAAACGAATTTTAATTCCATTTGTACATTTCTTAGTTTTTTCTGGTTACCTATTTCGTGTTTTGAAACTACAAATCCGCAATTCAACGTTTACGCTCATCAGTACCACCGTTGCTTTTATACAATTAGGATGTCGCTGTTCCGTAGGCCTAAATTCGGATTCTTCAAAGCCTCATAGCATAGCACTTTTTAACTTCTATCCTTTTGTGATGACGTTGATATATTTGTAAAAGAGAAATATATTGTAGCATATTTTTAGGTGTACTCTATTAGAATTAATTAGGAAATAGAAACATTGAGGCAAAGGATGTTGCCACAAAATATATTATTTATCCCAAAGCCCTGATGTAATTCGTGTGAATGTTCGTAAATATTAGCAAATTATTTCATGCACAAGCAAGGATCCTAAACAAAACACACAATTCATGTTTTTATAGGTGGGAATTCTAGCATGTTAAATGCACAGTAAGAAAATTCTCAACAGGATAACTTACCATGTATTCCCTCCCGCTAAGCATTCTTTCTACAATTAAATTGTGTTCTTATCCTGTAAGCAAGTTTGTTTTTCCACCACATAAGATTACTTTATCTTGATTTAATCTACTATCGAAAATGATTGCACGAAAATTGATACCGTCTTCTTGATTTTTGTTGAAGTCACAAAATTTTTTGATGTCAAAAACATATGGTTGTTTCGTTTTCGATTGAGTCTAAGTAAGCGATTTCACAGATTTTATCAAGCATTGGTACAGCGGAAACTGTGCAGTGTATTGTTAGTTCGTGATGAAACAATATACTTGTGCCTACTTTAGTAGATTGTAGACTTTCGCACCATCCATTGCTTATGATATCCCCAATTGTATATGCTATAAGTAAGGATATCTCATAAAGATGATCCAATAAACAAAAGTTCACCCAGATTTGGATAGCTGACAAAGCTTTTTAGTAAACGAATTTCAATAACGAATAACCACTCTTTTAATGTTTGATTGTAGTTTGTGCCACGTAAAAGTGCCACACTGCTTAATTAAAAAAGCAGAAATATTTTACTTCATCTCGACTATTCTTCTGTCTGGCTCAATTTATTTTATTTGGTACCATTTTGCTTTATACTAATCGCGCATTATAACACGATTTGGAGCGAAAGTTAGAAAATGTTGCAGAGCCGCAAAAAAAGACACTATTTCGATGGTGGAACCATTTACGCTTGCAATCATTTTAAAATGAACTACAGAAAATCTACGCAATAGTGAATGCAGCATTTTTATCGTTAATCCATTCAAAAAAATTGAATTTGGTTTTTAAAAAAATTACAACGTTTTGTGAGCCTGCACCTGCATAAATTACCAACTAGTTATACGAGATTAAAATGTAGTATTATCCTTATACTTGTGTTTTCCAGCTAAAACATTTCTAAGCTTTGGTTTATTTCTATATCTCCATAGAATATCTAGTAAGTACATTGAGGGTTCTGGCAAATCTTCCCTACTTGATAGCCATTTTTCCATGCATTCATGCCAAGTAAATCCTCCAACCAACAAGTGTTTGACGTTGTATCCGTTGCTAAAAAGAAGGAAAATACCATGCAACATTATAAGTGTTTAATGCTTATACATAGCGGACTCTACTTTCTGCCTTTTTGCTAAAAATGCTATCACAAAATTTAAAATAAAGATTTTTTATTGGCAGCTGTAAGTTAAATTAGAAAACACTTTTGGAGTAACCTAACAGCGCTTAGCGCCGAAACAACAATATCTCAATTTAAGGAATTCAAAGACGACCTGTTTTTCAACAATTCTCAATTCATTAAATAAGAGGTTAATGAATAGCTAATGCAACAAAAAATTGCAACGCAAAGGTGTCAAGACCCTCTTAGGAAGAATATAGTATTTGTGCTGGACAGCATTGAAGTATTCAGAAGTTTTTTCAAAGTTTCATTCAGTAAGTTATATTGAAATGTTTCAACTTCGCTTACATCCGCCTGTTAAACTTCGGAATTTGATACCTATAATAAAAAAAATTTTTACTGTTAGTATACTGAATATTTCATAGAGTATCATGTACAGATAAACAAACAACAGGGTAAACAAAATGTAAAATAATTCGTTACGCAACTGCATCTAGCCCTCCATGCTGTTCAAGCAAGAAGAGTTTATAAATGCTAAAACAAAAAAAGTTATTGATACGCTTTCTATTTTATTTGACATGCCAGAACTCGTACAGCAAGTTTTTATCGTACGTATTGAACAATCTGGTCCCGCAAAGTAGTGGTCAAAAGTATATGTGCATTCACACACGATACGCTGATAACCAGGCTGTTCTTCAGCCAATTCTAGAGTGCATGTGCCTCCATTTTTACAGTATTGTGCCACCACGGCATCAGTAGGAAAAGCGGAGGAGCACAAAATTTTTGTAGTCGACTGTGAAAGACCTCGTTGTTGTACCAAGGCAGAAAAAACGGCTGAACACATAGAGACGAAACGGGAATTAGCACCGAAGTTTGCAAATAACTAGAAATCACAGTTGTTTCAGCTAAAAAGTTAAATGAATATCATTTTCATGCAATGAATGCAATTATTTAAAAAGGAGATTTATTCAATTTACTAAGGAATTTGCAAGAAGGTAACTCTATATTAGCATATGATTAGAGAAAACTTCATTCATTGCATGGGTAACTGAAGCTTTAATATATTTGGCCGATGTTGCTGACGAGAACTGGAAAATTAACTCCCCCAGTTGCACTTTAAAAACTTACGTATAAAAAGCATAAGACTTTTAACCGTTTTAGAGTCCAAGAAAATGATGCTTCCAAATTTTCCCATTCTTGTCTAGTAAAATTTCAATACAAAATTTGCTGTATCACTGGCCCATACAAAATCACTGCCTCCAGGCCCAAAATTGCATTTCTTTACTCAATTATTTTTACATCCTACTCCTGAAACAAAAAAGTAATCCGAGCAGGATTGTAATAGAAAAGGCACGCAGATAGAAAAGGTAAAACCAATTAAACAAAATTAAAAATTTGCCAATAATTTCTGAGCTACGAAGATGGTAAAAATTTATTCACAGTTATTGAATCATTTTGGAAAATATTCACGGTAAACCAAATTGGAATGTCCTTCAGAATTGCTCCGATTATGAAATACATATCTCTTAATGAGATAGAAATCATGTCCTTATCAAAAGCTAGTGCATGCCATTGGATTAACTTGTGTATGGTAATGCAGCCAAGTTTTCGGTTAAAAAAATGGTTGTCTGGAAAGGTAAAATAATGTGACCTAAATTCTTTTGAAAAGCTCAGTCCAAATGTCTAGTTCATGTTTGTAAGCGACAAGAAAGCGACACAAGATAAACATGCATTCATTTCTTTTTGGATTTGCTAATAGGCATGCTTATACATAATTTCTTGATTTTGTTACAAAAATACATTTTTGATGTATTTACTATTTCATGGATAACAATACAGAAAAGCATTAGAAGCATTCAAGAAAGAATAGCCTAACCCCATTCAAGATTTGAACACGATTATAGGTTCATGATTAAAGACTTGTTGAGGTGTTAATAAATTCAGAAAATGAATTGATCTTAGAAGCTTTGATACAAATTTTGAGAATGCAACCAAAGGAAAATTTAATTTGCACCGTAGTTTCAGCATGCAGTTACGCTGAAATAAGCTACCAACCGCGCAGGGTGAGCAACGTTCTTGTTTAAAGAGTCTAAGCACGTCAGATGTCTCATTGTATATTTGCTACTTTAAGCATTGAAAATCGAATTACCTCTCATTGATTCAATAGTTCTTTGACAAATGGGTGGTTCTATCCGAAATTCTTTGTGCAGTCAAATTTGGAGAAAAGATTTGTTCAGTTGAGTTCAATCAATATCTCAGTATTTGAAATACAATCAAGTTATGGGGGACCAGCCTGAATGAGTCGCAAGGCTATATATAGGGAGAGGAAATAAATCGGCCATTTTCTGTGGGTAAGGCCTTAACACTTTTCGAAAAACCGTTGGGCGAGGCTGTCGCTTTTTTTATTAATCTTTCTCATATGGAAAGCAATCAATACGACGGTAGCATCTTGGTTGAACATTCCTCAATGAGGAAGAATGTCCCTGCATCAATTTCATTCGAGGGCGAAGGCGAAGTTGTCTTTTCCTCTCAATTTGAATTTCAGTTCTTTACTAGGCCTTCACTTGAATTTTGGGCCACTGATCTCGTGTTTTGAAAAGAGTGGAACTGCTGCGCGTTCCTTGGCTATTCGCGCGGATGGCTTCTCTATACAGCGGGGAATTGCACAACCGCGAGTTCGTGATGCAAAAATCCCTGTTATTTTCTGCAAGAAGCAAGGCCAACATGGTAAAGGTGGGAAAATTGTATTTGTGAAGCGTGGATTTGCACGATGGCATCTATTTCCTAATGGACTCGCTGTTCCAGCTACTTGGGAAAATATTGATCAGTATGCAGCTTCTACGACGTAAGTTATGATTTAATGAAAAAGATATTCTGTAGTTATCGAATATATAAAAAATAACGATAATATGAGCGGTGATTTTTTTAAAGAAAGTAAGAGAGAATTGCCTTAGCAACTGTTTATTTGTTCACTTGTATTTCCAGAGATGTATTAAATCATTGATTGCACTGCTAGAAGTTGGAGTATCAACCTGCTTTGTACTATGAGAAAGCAATCTTGTGCATTCATTTAACAAAGGTGTTTTTATTTAATTTGCTTATTTTACAAATTATACATTTCCGGTCATTTTTTCTTGAATTGCTAGCAGTAATACGACGCGCTCCGACGCAGCCTCTGATATGCCGGAAAACCGTATTCCGCTGCAATGGATTAGCAATATTAAGCTGGAATTTGTTGTTCCGACCATCGAAAAAGATGAAACTACCTTAGTAGACGAAATTAACATATGGATGATATTGAACGAGTTATCCGAAACTTACGAATTGGATCTGTTGCCTGCCTGGGTCGAACTTCCTAATCAACTAGCTAAAATTAGTACTACTGGGGATTATACTGTTTATCTGCGAATACCATTTAGAACAAAAATTGAAGAATATACCATTATCGTGCAAGTTGTTTCGGAACAGCAAAAAATACGGTACGTGGAACCCCTATTCAAAAGTGTAGGTACTGTTCTCTTGGCTTAAAAGAAATGCATTCCCTATTTCTTAAGCACAATCTGCCATTAGTGCACTCAATAACTAGATCAAATGACTAGGTCAATCGGAAAGTTTGAATGATAAACAGGAAATGCAAAATGTTTCACAATTTTGCTAGAATTCCATGATTTCGCAAAAATGTTTGAAACCTAAACGCGTTTATGAATAAAATCTCATTTCACTAAAACTACATTTTTTTGAACATAGGAGTTGCAAACATCAAAAGCTTTTATTGAAAAAGAAGACCCCTTTTTTTCGTATCCCCTTAACATTTTGTTTAACAATGTATATAGAACTTGTTTGTTGCATGTTGTATCTACCTGCATAGGTCTCAAGAAAAAGAACGCAAGATGGCAGAAACTAAAAAAGAAAGATCCATCTTTATTCTACGCGAAACTACTCCTTAAAGTGCATTTGCAGTGGGATGATAACGCTTAAGAATAACTCTGGTTAAATAATTTATCGCCTAATGAATTCGTGAGTATAGGCATTCCAAGAATTTATGTGATAAAGTTTTATAACTTAAGCATGCAAGCAAATCATTACTTCTATAAATTTTATCCGTTAAAGCTTACAACTTTGAGATAAGAATAATTTGTTGCTGCTAGTTAGTAAATTCTCCTAATTGCCTAGCAGGGTTATTGTAAGAACTATAAATGATGTATCAATGCATCTTTTCGTTCTCATATATTTTGGAGGGAAGATAGTACATGCTATGCATCGATGATTACTCCTCATTAGTAATGCAAGTATTAACAACTCTCCACTTGGTGGTGAAAATTGTGCTTAAACAGTCAACCAATCATACATTCTCCTGGGGTTGGAAACAAACGTAAAACTTACCCTATTTTTGAAGAACTAGCAAAGTTTGTAAGAACAAGAAGGAAAGCGAAAGTAGTGCAAGTGCTACTCTTTTTTCTTCGCGAATCTACTACAATAATATCGTAAACAGGTATTGCATTCGTTAAAAAGTTACGGAAAAAGATTAAGTGATCGAATTTTTAGCACCTCTATGCGTAAATCGGGAAACGAGACGATAAACGATATCAACACGCTTTGTCTTTACAAATCAATCAAAGCAACATCCTTTGAACAATGTTAATACTTCCAATATAGTTTTGTTTGTTACAGAGCCCACATAAAAGAATTCCCAAGAAAACGAAGAAAGAAACAAAAGAACCAGAAAATTTGCAAGAAATGAACTCATGGTGGGAATAGTTGTAAATTGATTATAAACACAGCTCGTAATAAAATTAAAGTTAACTAAGCTATCAGTAATAGTTAATGCATACAACTTCTATCTGCCCTCGAAAATATAGCTTAAAATAAACAAATTGCCGCAAATGATCCAGAATCTCTTAAAGCATTCCATAAAGATATATTCCTATCCATTCTGCTGGATTTGATATTCTTCTTTATTAAGAAGGTCTAGCTCTGGAAATATAAATCTGTACAACAGGAATCATTAAAAATAATGAACAGAATTACTTCAAAGTTGAACCCTTGTATTTTATACGCAGAAAGCATGAAATAGAATGCGGTTTGTAAATACTCCAGAAAATGCAAACTTTACCCTGTTGCCATTGAGTTCATGGGGTTGCGTTTGCCAAACTAAACTTTCAACAATGGTAGGATCAAGAAAAGTAACAAAACCAAATCCTCTGGATACGCCAAGAGCGTGATCTGGAACATAACAAAAAATTTATATCCTAAAGATTAAGATGAATCCAAATTTTTCGGCGGGTATAAAAGGTAGAGAAAACTTCAAAGACGAAAAAAGATACTAGAAATACAGCAATATTTTGAAGGATCGTAAGATTTGAACGCTCTTTTAAAAATTCTATTTTTAATAAAACGTGGAAGCATTACCATCAATGGTAGTTCTGCCTGCAACAAGCGCAGAGTGCAAATTATACAAAATATTTCTCTAAAACATTCCGCTTGCACACACCTTTTGGAATGTAAGCATCTACAACTTCTCCAAATTGTTGAAAGTAACACTTCAAATGCTCTGCAGATGTGCTGGCATTTAACTGTCCAACATGAATTCGATGACCTCGACGTATCCATTCATTTCCACCAGGAGGCGGCTTACGAGTGTTCGATCCAGAATCTTGCCCCATTGTAGCAGAAGATCCTCCAGGGCTGCCAGCAGCAGCTGTGTTAGCACAAAACGTATATACAAACAATATATTAGTTTGCTCTATTCAGAATACCACAAACACGCAAGGTTTACGCTTTTAAGATGCACGTACTTGTTGAACCCCCTCCACTAGAACTTTTCCCAGGGCTATTTATAGAGCGATCTGTAGAACAAAGTGGATGCTAGGATTTCATAAAAAACAGATAGAAAACTGTGCATACTTCTTGAAATGGCACATAAAACTTTAACAATTTTGCCCCTCGGTTCTCTTCGAATTAAAACCCTCAATTTTATCCTTTAGCATACAAACGTGTACTCTCACCAGCGCACACTAAAAAAAAGGGGCTGTATATACATCTAGTATTGAAAATTTTCTGCAAGAAGATTTATACTCTCACCATTTCACAAGCAAAACAGAGGGGATGAATATACAACTATGAATTGAAAATGCTATCAAAAACGCTACAAAAGAAATCGAAAAAGTTCATTCAAACCCCCCCCCAACTAGAACTTTCAAAACAGTACTTCCTCTTCAATACAAAATTCGATAGCGTGCAAATCTTTCTAAAAAAAAGCCATTAAATGCATAGGAACATGCAGGGATACCCGTAGCAGTTGGTTCAGCATCATCTGTTGCAAAAAAATTGACAGTACATACAACAGCATTTCGCTCATCTCCATTCAAACTTCCAATTTTCTTGCTGAAAAATGAGCTAGGAAGGAACACATTTACTTCGTAAGGTTTCACACCTTCTAAATCGATTCCATCCGATCTATTGGTGCTTTCAATATTATCGATATTACTTATTTCCTTGGACACATTTTCCACATCCGTTTTCACTTCATCAGCCACAGCTGTTTCTGCTGAAATACCTTCCTTATTCGCTTCCAAGTTTTCTCCTATCGATGTATTTTCCGAGGCGCCTTCAACATCAACAACCTCTTGATTTTTATTTTCCATTGGGGCAATTGACAAAATGTTAATAGCTTTAGAATTGTCTACCACCAACTTTTTGTTGCAACGTGTCTGCTCCTCCTCATTGAAGTTCATTGGAACTCTACTTTGAATTTCATCCCCAGTTGCATCGTTAGAGTCGTCTTTAAGTTGTGCATTTTTTCTTTCTGCATCATTTGCACCCACAGAGGCATGCTCAGTTTCTTCCTCAATTGTTCCAGCAGGAGATTGCGTAGCAGTAGGCTCATCTTCTCTCTCGGTCAATGTAGAGTCTTTTCCACTATCCGCTTCCAATTTAGACGGTGTATCCTTTCTAGTGGTGGCTAAGGCCGCCATACCACTTGCACCAACACATGATGCCTTTAATTTAACGAGACAACGCACTTTGCTGGCATCTGATTGTATGGAATCAACCCACAATGTGTCTAATACTCTTGAAGGAATAAAAGGAGGAACAGGAACCTCTTTTTCCTTTATTGTAGTACTCCTTCGCGGGGGAGCTAGGCTGAGGTTCGAACTGGGAAGAATATCACGATGAGAGCGAGATCCGTGACCCATACTGTTTGATCCACCTCCAGATCCATAATTCGATACAGGACTACTCATGCCTCGCATACCACCCGCATTGTAGTTGGAGTGTGATTTCGGATAATCATAGGAAGAAGACATGTCAACTCTAGGTGACACCTCTATGAAGAAAGTACACAAATAAAGTTTAAAAATACACTTCCTAAGCATCGCATTGCACGAATCGCTGTTCATTCACTTCAATTACACACACGATCTTCATGTAGAACAATCTCAACGCTAGGCTACCTGCATTCTCTTCTTCTGAACGCTCAACAGCAAAATCAACAACAACCTCTCGTCCTCGAATTACATGTGGGGCCCATTTGAGAGCCTAAAGAAAGGGTAAATTTATTTTAAAATCTATGTCCTGAAGCGGCGCTCAAAGGTAAAGCATAAACACATTGCTTTTCCCCAAAGCGTTAGAACAAAACCTAAGGAAATTCTTAAGGGTACGAAAGAATTCAATCGTTGACAACAATAGAACACGAATATGGATAAAACGCAACAATTCGATCATATTTCAAAAAAGTCAGCATGTCAAGAACCTCACTTGTTGTGCTGAAGAAATTGACTTGAACGATACAAATCCAAATCCCTTGTTAGAAGACGGGTTATATGGATCTCGAGGGCAATAAACATCCGTTATTTCACCAAACTGAAAGGCAGAAGTGAAGTGAGTAACTACTTTGACATTGCTTAAATAAAATTTGAAAACATGAAACACAGCAGCATTTTAAATCCTCTTAAAATGCCTACAAGTGTGAGACACCGGCACATTTAAATAAGAAAAAGATAGTTCCAAAATACCGATTGAAAATGCTGCAACAAGTCCTCTTGCGTAGTCTCGAAAGGAACCCTGGCAACAAAAACACGTCTTCCTCCACGTTTGTCTTGCTAAACACAAAATCAGAAAACCAAAACGAAATAAGGAATGACCAATAAGTTTGTACAGTAAATATAAAGTTCTTCTGAAAAAGAAAATTTCATGCATTAACAAATAATTCTTATTAATAAGGTAATTCTACAAAATTTGTTATACGCATGCACTGGTGTTGTTCAAAGATTTTTAGAAACACAGTTGAATTCATAAAATCTGAGAAACAAACTTCAACATGCTAATTTTCCATTAGAATTGATTAAGACCCAAATTAAAAATCGAGTTGCAGCAAAGTAGAAAAAAGCTTACAAAAGGCTGCGATTTTTGAAACTTGCGTTCCGGAGCCGCGGGGGAAGCTAGTGGGGCATTTCCTTGATTTCCCTTATAATTATCCATATTCCACATAACTTGTTGACCACCATACTGCGTCGATGGCACGTTATATCTCTGCATGTCCCACATTGTTTACAGATGGAGTAGATGAATAAGAAATGCTTTTGGATAAATTATCAACAAAGCGGATTGTTATTTAATATGTAAGTTTAACAATGCGATATTGTTTTTC
Source organism: Cardiosporidium cionae (assembly GCA_015476325.1). NCBI lineage: Eukaryota > Apicomplexa > Aconoidasida > Nephromycida > Cardiosporidium > Cardiosporidium cionae. The sequence goes on from JADAQX010000525.1 coordinate 29,597, forward strand.
AAATATTCATATCAAAACGCAACATTCGATCGCACGGACAAACTGTTTGCTAATGCAGTATCAAATAAAAGAACAAAAACAAAGCACGATTGCTTTGTTCTTCCAATCTTGAACTGAACAGCACAAAATTACGCAAGAAAACAATTCAAATGTATACTTAATAAAAAAAAATCATTATATTCAAAAAAAAAATCATTATATTCAAAAAAAAAACCAATCACATTATCGCGATCACGCGTGGCGCTAAAAATTCATACGTTTCGTGCCTACCATGACTAAAGAAAACAAAGAATTCTTAAAATTTAGAAGTTCTTTTAAACAGAAAGCATAAACAGCGTCATTATATCGAGGTGTTTAAATTAAAAACAGAAACTACTGCAACAACTAAAAGCATCGCGTTCCATCACAGCTATTGCAGATGAACTCCCTCCGCTCCACAAGTTTCTGGAGTTGAATTCAATGTTAAAAAATATCTCTTTCCCTCTAAACAGATTGATAAATTTCACTAAAATGCCGATTTAGTACGAAGATGGCGATCTACTAAAAATGAAACATCCCTCCCATACATGAAGCCAAAATACATTTCAAAAGGATGCCCAACATTAGTTTAGAGAAATGAGTAGAAAAAATTACTCGTCATCGAATGCAGAACTTTTACACTCCTCTCTCTCCGCATATGTTGAAGGTTCAACTAATTAAAAGATGCAGACTAAGATATCAGAAAACAAAGACAAGTAAAAAGAAAGAATACGTTAATCTAATCCTTTAAGTACCCAAACTTACTGTAAATCAACGAATCACGTCACACAAAATCAAGTACTTAGAAATTTTCAGATGTATTAAAAAAGCATGAACAATTATATCACTATATAAGCTGACAAATCAACGGTTGCCTTACAGGGCATTTGAGTAGAAATGATACAACTCATAGCACAAATTGGCTCCCCTATAGCATGCAAGATGAAAAGGAAGCACAGAAAACAGCGCCCTCTTTGTAAAATTGAAAACTCAACAGAAAAAGAGAAATTTCACTCGAAAAAGCTAGCACGCAAGATTTGATAAAGAATATCATTTGGGAATCAAGAAACAGCAATAAAATTGGGGGAGGAAGAAGAGTTTTTTGCGAATTTTAGCCGCGATTAAGGCTGCTTAACAAACCGCTTTCAGAACGAAATTCATCGCGCAAGCATGCCGTTCACATGACAGCTCATGGGGCCTGATTTTAACTAAAGTGACGTCACGTTTTTGCTAGGGTCTGCTTCATGTCCAACTTTGATGAGGGGCAGCAGACAATGTGCCCACTGATATACTGAGTAGTAGGTAACGCGAATTTAAAAGCGACAATATGCTAGTAGGCTACATTACCTGCGTTTTCTCACCTTGTCATCAGGTTTAAGAATGCAGGTAAGATAGTAAGTACTTTATGTACACAATTCAGCAAAGAAGCAAAGACGCAACGTTTACCTTGTGACTGCAAAAATTGCTGCACTGTCTATGACACTATAAGTAGGAAAAAATTTAATGGGTAAGAGTACCCACTTCATCCTTTTTTACCAAGTTTGAAAAAAATTGTAGTATCCCTTAAATGCCTCCTATCTCTAACGAATGCATACATTATGTGAATCAGAGTTGTGTGTAGAACTTGAATGCTTTGCCAACACTTAAAGTTATTGAACTGAATGACAGTTCACAACATGCGCTGTAGCATGCGAATTAATCAGGACACTGACACTAGACGTATTATATGTTTTTATTGTGTTAAGTTACCATTTCTAAAATCCTACATCTTAACGAGTAATTAAAGTAATTTTGTTTTCATTCTTGTGTTTTAATGGTTTTTTCCTTTTCCCCATTCATTGCCATACTGTGAAATGTATAAAATGTTAAAGTATCGTTACATCGGCCTCGCACAGATATTCATTTGTGACGTGCGGTAATAGTAGCATTAATAACAGAAACACATGTTCCTTCCTAACACACCTAAACCAAAACAAAATCACCAGCACAACTCTTCCAACACTTGTGGGGAGAATAAAAAATAAACTAAATCTTTTCTAGGCAACGTATGTTTCTTTTACCATTCCTTTTCGTAGGTGAAAGTTGAGGGAGGTCATTAATTCATGTTCATATAATTCTTTTTTCTCCTAGGCTTTTTTTTCTTGTCGATATGGTTTATTTGTAAGTTTTCTTATAGTAGTACAACGTGAGTAAGCGAACATGCATAAAAACTCGCATTCACTAATTAGCTCACTTACTAATTCAGGAAAAGAGCGAAATATAGTCAGCCGGAATCGAGATATCGGTTCGATTGGGGAAGACGTGACGATTGATCAAAACAAAAAACTCACATTTTACATACGATCTCCCTTAACAAACAATAAAGTAAGTAAAGATTCGCTTGTTTGCATGTTAAATGCAACTGAATAAACGAATTGTGAAGTTTTATAGTGGAAAAGTAAAAGGAGAGCAAAGCTCATTTTAATGTAAATTATAACTTTATTTTGTCAACATGGCATTTTTTCTTATTCTTTGAGTAAACCTTGTTTTCAAAAGAAATAAGTAGCATCTAAAGCAAGAAAACATACGCTATTCTAACAGCAATGGCTCTTATAAAACAATCAGAATATGGCCTCTTCCTTCTAAAAACTTGATCCTATACTCAGTTTTGTATTGACAGCAAGAAATGTTTTAGCATTAAACATTGAATCATACTTTACTATGCTATTATATTAAATTTGATGAACTTTAGCTAACATTTTGATTAAATACATAACTGCGTTGCTTTTTAAGTACATCATGCTCATATTCAGCATTTGAAGGGAGAACACATTTTTAAATTTCAGGATAATAGTTTAAGCTGCTTAAATGCTCAAGCTAATGAGAGATTCCCTGCGTTATCTTGTGCATGTTGTATGTTTTTTTAATACCTCTGCAAACCATCTTTACGTGCTGTATCAGAAAAGAGTATCCCTGATAAGTAATGCTATCTCTACATACTTTTTCCATTTTCCCGTTTGCAGTACACCGACGCGAAACAGCGCTATCTTTTTGACTTACTGACGAATAGATTTATTTGTAAGTTTTTGGAGTTCCATGCGCTCTTCTTGTTAAACGATTCAAGATCATTATCTCTGTATTTGTATAAAAACCATCCCATTTAGAGACAAAACAAGCCATATGTATTTATCAAGAAATAAGTACGCAGACTGAATGAGTTGCCCAATTAGTTTGATATTTTCTGCCACTGTGCGGTGGAATGGCTAATTCGCTCTACAAGGAAATTTTAAAATAATTGATTGTCACTTTGCATTCAAACAGCTACGCGCAGTCGTAGAGGGTTGAATTGTCAATTCTTTGGACAGGTAACGATTTATCTGTGTAGTTTTACTATGTTAGGATTACTTCTTTACTTTTAATGCTGTAAGCCTCTTAAAGTACTGACATTTGTGAAATGAATATTATGAGAATATTGAGAAGGAAAAATATAGAATCCTAGGAACAAATTCTGAGTTTTAAATAGTGATTCAGCGAACAACCGCTCTTAGACAGGAAATAGCTAGCTTGAATGTTGAGGACACTGGAGAAAGAGAAGTAAAGTTTTCGTTCATATGAAGAGCAACTTTAGGCTAAAAAGAAGAGTATATGAAAATTATGAATGTGAATTGAAATTTTGCTCTGCAACCAGCCAATGAAAGAATAATCACATGCTTTTTAAAAGGGCACTTTAGTGCGTAGCTTTGCCACATAAATACTGGATTCAGTTACAATTGTGTAACGAGTAAGTGTTTGGTAGCGTAAACTCAATAATTTTTTGATGTTGTAGTTTAGCAAGAATTCATGAGGTTTTATCGTGTCAAACTGCAAATTAGAAACAATTCCTACAATGCACGCTTTGTATTACATAAGTTTGTACGCAATGATTAAAACGAATTTCTACATTAGGGTTCAACTGTATTAGCATTATTGTAAAATTTCGACGACAGAACAAAAAAGAGAATCAAGCTTGTGACCAAACCGAAGGTGCAAGGTAAACGAGTCACTTCAATATAGGCCAACCGCAAAACTTCATTGCAATGAGAAAACCCATGGTAAGACTAGGAAATGTAATTTTACAGGTGCAAGACAGGTGATGGTTCTCAAAAAATCCTTTTTGTTGAGTTAACAACATACTGCTGGCAGTCATCGGATTACCAGAAATTGTTTTAACACAAAAAAATTGTTTCAACCACTCAGAAATCTTAGCTACCATTCATGCAATTTCCCTTGAAGAAAAGTAATTGTGTTTATTACCAAGAGATGCTTGGGCATCCATTGGATTAATAAAAATATATACATGGTTTTAGCTTCTGATGTTGGTAAATCTTGCAAATCAAAATAAGTCATTAAAATGAAGGATGGGCCAAGCCGAGGTATCAGAAATATTAATGAAAAATTTATCGAAACGTATTAAAATGAATATATGTATATGATCGCTTGAAAATCATGAAATTGTCTATTCTAGTATTTATATGCATGAAAAACTGCTATATAAACGATTCTTATTTTTGGTATCACTTTGACCACAAAATGACTACAGCCGAGTTCAACATACAAGAAGGATTACCTAATGGTAGGTTGTAGTGATGGCGATGCAGTCGCTGCAGTGAATATACATGTAAAAATGTTATCATAGTCTCAGATTTTGCAATATAACAAATATATCTGACATGGCATAAATTTGGATTTGACTATTAATTAATCTTCCTTAAACAGAATGTTACTCAGTTGCATATTAAATACAATTCAAGCAATGGATTGAAATAATTTTCCTGCATGAAAACAGACATGATTTTGTCTTCCATCGAATCTTTAACTGTTATGTAAAATCTGCGTGAACGTGCTTCCACTACCTAAATTAAACATCGAACTTTGATGATTCAATTTTTATTTTCCTTGCGCCTTTTCACATGTGGAGACACAATTAAATCTATTGAGTATAATTGTATGAAAACATATGCCATATCAAACCTCTGCAAAAACCAGTAAAATTCGTGCCTTGGAAAAAGCAGCTGCATTCACCTTCGAATTCCTGCTCAAAAAGAATTGATAAAGACCGACAAAAAAATTGCATTCACTAGAGATTTTGACATGTTCAAGCGATCCAACGTTCCACATGCAATGATGTAGGAAAATAAGTACTCAGCACAAAAATAATAAAAGACCTGATGGCCATCAACTCCGGATGAGAAGATTTGAAACACAGACTCTTTGCAGTATCGGCACTATTTTCATATGTTAGTCGCTGAGGTATATCAATTACAATGACTCATCTTGAAGCACGTTGAATAAAAAAAAAATAGCTACTTTGTAACATGCTAAGTGATAGCAAATCACCTGGACGCATTTCATATCCCTTTGCAAAGCCATATCATATTTCACAGAAACTGATTATTCCAATAATTTATAGACAAAAAATATACTAAATGAACAAATTTAATATACTTACGACGCTCACATGAAGAATATATTTTTTATATAGTAAACATTGCCTAAAGAAAGAAATTCATCGCCTCGATCATCCATTATTTCTTCGTTGCCTCCGTCTATCATTAAATCTTGTTCATTGCTTGCAGCAGCTTCGCGATTGCAAGATTCCAATGACAAATTGACTGAGCTTCCATCTCCTATTCTTGGCTCAATTGGACTTTCTGCATAAATATATAGTATCTTGAAGGCTTCGTCTTTAATTTCGTAGTAAGTAAAATGTCATCATTCATCAGTGCCGCTACTCATGATTGAGGTGATAAAATAGAGTTTGTGCATGTTATTCAATTGAGCTTAGAGAAAAACAGTTTTATAATGTACAATAAATGAATTTTTGAAGTTTTTAAATATAACAGTGCCTTTTGGTTATAAGGTTAAAGAAGTTTTGATTGACATATTTTTTCTTATCCCCAATTCTAAGCTTTCATGTAATAATTAAGGCATGCATTTAGCCGTTTTACTTTTCTTAATATATGATAGAATTTTCTGTTTGAGTTTTCGAGAATAAAGTCAGCAGGAGGACTGATAGTATTGTAAGAATTTTTGATCTTATATTTAAATTATTCTAGAGGTCGATTAATCCGCTTAAAAGAATTTTACTTTCTTCTCGCAGTATACTGTAAAAATAAAGCAAAGCGGAAAGCAAAATTTTTGTGTAACGTACTGTCTTTTTCAAAATTTTGAGTGTTGGTTGTGGTCGTACTTAAACAATTTGAAAAGTTTGATGATTGATGTATCTGATCGTCTGCTTCAGTGGTGCTAACGCCCTGCGGTAGAGATGCATCAAGATTCAGAGATAGGGGCTGATTGGGAAATATGGACTGACTGGATGATGGAGTGTTTGCGGTTATGTTATTGTGTATTGGGGGCAATGGGAAACTTAAATCATCGATTCCTAAGGAGATTCCCATTGTTTCTGCAAGGGG